>PVIH01004999.1:0-130742 GCA_004025045.1 Sigmodon hispidus | reverse complement strand
TTTTTTTTTTTTTTTTTTTTTTTTTTTTTTTTTTTTTTTTTTTTTTAAACTTTATTTATTTATTTGCCTTGGTGTTTGCCTGGAACTGGAACTACAGACAGTTGTTAGCTGCCATGTGGGTGCTGGGAATCGAACCCGGGTCCTCTGGAAGAGCAGACGGTGCTCTTAACCGCTGAGCCATCTCTCCAGCCCCAACGTTTAGATTCTTAACAATTTTTTTCCCCCAAAGCTTATTTTATATTAGATACTAGAGTAACTGTTTTACTATTACATATGGCTATAGATGTATTCATCTATATGAACTTTTCTTCCTTTAGGTGAGTGGACAAGATAGCCAGTTGGTGGTATACACCTCTAATGTAGGCTGTAGGAGGAGTTCCATACCTTACAATATTTTGGATTGGTGGGATGGCCCACCAGATAAAGGGGCTTGCTGCCAAGAGTGGCCTGAATTTGATACCCAGAATCCACATGATGGAAGGACAGAACCAACTCTTGGACATTGTCCTCTGGCCTCCACATATGTCCACATAACTCTTTGTCTCATACACACAAATTAATGTTAGACCTCCTCCCCCAGTGGTGTTGTGCTGTTGTGCACTTTTAATCCCAGCAATTTGATCCCAGGGATGCAGAAAGCAGTAGATTTCTAAGACGAGCCTGGTCTACAGAGCGAGTTCCAGGGCAGTCAAGACTACGTAAAGAAATCCTATCTTGACAAACAAGAACAATAACAAAAAAAAGGAAAGGAGGGAAAATAAAATAACCCTAACCCTCCCAAAACAGTTCTCAGAAGGTGGAGGGTGTCAGAAATTCAAGATGGTCCTTGCTATATAGTACAGGAGCAAAGCCAGCCTAAGTAGAAGCCTTGTCTCAACAGAAAGAAGAGAATCTTTAGTCTATTTTCAATTTGTAACTTTGGTACTAGGATCATGTTTGTTTAACTGAAACATTTGTTTGGTTGATGTTTTGTTTCAATCCTTTTGTGATTTGCTACAGGAGAAGAGAGTCGTAATGAGTTCTGGAGGGCATCAGCATTTGGTCAGCTGCTTGGAGACATTGCAGAAGGCCCTCAAAGGTTTGTAGACACCTTCCAATATGTTGATCTTACTAAAACTCATGTTAGGGAAGATTTTGGGGGATGGCTAACTTCCAAACTTTGAACTAGAAATATAAAATAAGGAAGATAAATTCCTTCTTTTTTTTTTTTTTTTTTAATATTTATTTATTTGTCTTGGTGTTTGCCTGGAACTGGGAACTGGAACTGTAGACAGTTGTGAGCTGCCATGTGGGTGCTGGAAATTGAACTCCGATCCTCTGGAAGAGCAGTCAGCGCTCCTAACCTTTGAGCCATCTCTCCAGTCCCGGGAAGATAAATTTCTATATTGGATGTCATTTTCATTCATAAGGTTGAAATGAGCTTGTTTCTGAATTTTTTAAATTTTTTTTTTTAAAGATTTATTTATTTATTATGCATACAGTTTTACAGAAGAGGGCGCCAGACCTCATCATAGATGGTTGTGAGCCACCATGTGGTTTTGCTGGGAATTGAACTCAGGTCCTCTGGAAGAACAGTCAGTGCTCCTAACCTCTGAGCATCTCTCCAGCCCCGAATTTTTTTAAATTTTTATTGACTTGTTTACCTTACGATAAGCAGAGAGTTGCACATGTGCATGTTTAATAACATATGAAGATCAGAAATTTCTTTTCCCTCCAAGGCAAGATTTCTCAATGTAATAGCTCTGTTTGTCCTGGCACTCAATTTGTAGACCAGGTTGGTCTTGAACTTACAGAGATCTTACTGCCTTGTCTCCTGAGGGCTGGGATTAAAGGCTTGGGCTTTCACAGCCTTGTTTGAGTCAGAAATCTTTAATGCGTTCAGTTATGGGAATTGAGCTCAGGTTGTCATGTCTGCAAGATAAATGCTTTTTTCCAATTCAAAAAAATATCCCAATTTTGAAGTATTTATTTTTTATTTGGTTTTTTGAGATAGGGTTTCCACTCTGTAGCCTTGGCTGGCCTGGAACTTACTATGTAGACCTTGAACTCAGAGAGCAGCCTGCCTCTGTCTGCCAAGTGCTGGGATTAGTGTTATGCATCACCAAGTCTGGTTTCAAACACTTATTTATTTATTTTTTCCTTTGGGCTTTTTGAGAGAGGGTCTTACTGTTATGAGTCAATCCCCTTGCTATCTAGCTATCTAGAATCTGAAGATCTTCCTACCTTATCCTTCTGAGTGCTGGGATTATAGGTGTATGTTTCATTCATGACTGTCACTTCATTTTTAACATTAAATAATAATGCTTGGCTGGTATGTGCAGAGTACTGGGGACAAGGATGAATAATACTGTATCCATGCTGTTTTGCTTTTTAATTTCTTCAGATTTATTTATTGTGAATGTTTCTGCTGTATGTATGTATATGTGTGTGTACTGTGTGACTACAGTGCCAATGGAGGTCAGAAGGGGGCATCAGATCCTCAGGAACTGGTATTCCAGATGGTTGGGAATCATGATGTGGGTACTGGGAACTGACCCTGGTTCATCTGCAAGAGCAACAAGTGCTCTTAATTGCTGAGTCATCTCCCCAGCCACTTCCCCACTCAGTCTTTAGACATGGTTCATATAATCCAGACAGGTTAAAAGGTCTTCTGTAGTCAAAGATGACCTTGAGCTCCCAATCACCTTTGCTCCTAAGTGTTGGCATTATAGGCTTGTGTTGTAATGCCTGACCTCTATTGTACCTTTTGTTTGTTCATCCATCTGTTTATAGACACTTGGATTGATTCCATCTTTATTTTGTTTGGTGCTAGAAGTCAAACCCAGGATATAGTAGGCATGCATTCTTACTGAGCCACAGCCTCTAGCTCTCTATCTTTGATTTTTATAATTAATGCTATGAGAGTTATTTCTTTATTGTTTGGGGGATCTGCAAATTAAACTGAGGGGAGTTCAGAGTATTTATGTAAGTCTATGCATTTGTAAGTAAGCTGCTTGTAAGTACTGTGAATCCTGAGTATAGGGTGTCTATGAAGATTGAAGTGGAATCCAAGCCATCATGAGTGCTGTGTGCTCTACCACTAAGATATATCTTTGACTCTCTTTATGTTGCTTTTCACATTTATCTTTCTTATTCTAGTATTAGTAGATAGCCTAGCTTCATGAATATAGCTAGGAATGGTATACCACTATGCCTGGCTTTGCATTACTTTCGTATAGTTTCTTTAAGTTAAACAACAACAACAAAAAGGATGATAAAGATGAGTCGATTTTTTTGTTTTGTTTTGTTGTTAAGACCAGTCTGATTTGGAACTTACATAATACAGTGCAGGGATGTGATGACAGGTATGTATTTCCATACCTGCTGTTCTTTTTTCTTTTTACTTTGTTTTTTGAAATAAGGTTTCACTGTGTAGACAAGGCTGACCTTGGACTCTAATCCTTCTGCCTCTATCCCTCAAGTGTTAGTTAGCTATCATTTGGTCTCATAATTTTCTTTTTGTTTTGTTCTTTTTTGGAAAATGGGTTTCTCTATATGTCTTTGGCTGTAAACTAGGCTGGCCTCCTGAGTGCTGAGATAAAAGCCATGAGCCACTACCATCCAGGTCAAATATATATTAAGATTGGTTACTTTCCTTATTTCTTTTTAAAAGTACTTAACAAAAGTGATTTAAGAAAGGAAAGTTTTGATTCATTCATTTATTATTTATCTATTTTTTTATTGCCTTACAGTTTAAGGGCACAGACCATTGTGGTGGGGGAGGGCATGGCAGCCAGGTGAGTCAGCTGGTCACATTGCCCCTGCAGTTAGATACAGTGATGAGTGCTGGTGTGCAGCTCACTTTCCCCTTTGTCCTGTTCGGTCTAGGACTCCTAACCATAGGATTGTGCCACCCGGACTCAGAGTAGGTCTTCCTTCTCAGTTAAACCTTTTAGAAAGACCTTTGAGCTGCAGAGGTGGCTCAGTGGTTAAGAGAATTGTTCTTCCAGAAAATCTGAGTTGGATTCCCAGCATCCACATTGCATTTCACAACCATTTATAACTCTGGTTCCAGGAGATCTGATGCCCTCTTCTGGACTCTATGGACACTAAGCACATATGTGATGCACAGACACATATACAAGCAGAACACACACACACACACACACACACACACACACACACACCCTTAAAAACACACAGAGCTGCTGGATGGTGTTGGCACATACCTTTAATCCCATTACTCAAGAGACAGAGGCAAGTGCATTTTAGAGTTTGAGGCCAGCCTGGTCTACAGACTGGACAGCCAGAGCTATACATAGAAACCTGTCTTGAAAAACAAATAAAGAATAATTTAAAAAAGAAAAGGAAAACAAAAAGCAATGGACAACAGTGTGTCTCTGGTGATTTTAAATTCAGTCCAGCGACAATGAAGATTAAGCATCATAATTCCTGTGCTCTTACCACTTACCTTCCTTGTCACCATGTTATGTTACCACGTCTCCTGATTAGTAGGGCACAGCTAAACATGGTGCACATTATATTGTAAGCACTTGAACATCTGAACTACTGAATATGTTTATGATTTTTGAAGGAAGGATAATGCTGTGGGAGGATCCTTCCCTACTCTGTGAATGTGTGTTGCTCTTATTGGTTAATAATACAGCTGTTATGGCCAATGACCAGGCAGGATAATATTAGGCAGAGAAACCAAACTAAGGAGGAGGTGAAGCAGGTCGAAGTGGGGAGAGTCGTAGGCTGAGTCAGACATAGCAAAATAGGATAGTGGTAAATGCTATGAGATGTGGGGCAGTACATGGGTTAATATAAATGGCTTAATTTAAATGTAAGAACTAGTTAGTAATAAGCCTGAGCCAGGACAGAGAAATTCCATTTACAGGATATATTCATTTATTTGGAATATTCTTTATGAATTCCTTTTGTTCTCTCTCTCATTTTTTTCATAGTAACATCTTTGCCAGCAATGACTGATCGTTTGGAATCAATAGCCAGACAGAATGGGTATGTAACCTAATCTGTGGGCAGAAATGTTCACCGCTGCTAATTTTGGGTAGCATTATTATGTGTCTTCTATTAATTTCTGTTTTGCTTTGTTCCTGCTAGACTGGGCTCTCATCTCAGTGCTAGTGGCACTGAATGTTACATCACGTCAGATATGTTCTATGTGGAAGTGCAGTTAGATCCCTCAGGACAGCTTTGTGATGTAAAAGTGGCTCACCATGGGGAGAATCCTGTGGTATGTGTTTCTGTTTCACTGGAATCTATGGGGTTTATTTAGGAACATAATTAAAAATGAATCGTTGTGGGTCTGTATAGCTTGGCTTTTAGTTTTCTGTTGTGTGTGTGTGTTTTTGTAGAGATGATGTAATGGACTACATTGGGGTATTGGATCCTCTGCCGTCATCCAAGGGCATTGGGTGGAAACACTGTGGGAAACCTTTTTATTTCATACTAACAAACTAGAGCTTGGATTGAATGACCAATAAATGCTCAAGATGCAAACAGTCTTTCCTTTTCCATTAAAAGCAATCATAATCAAGACAGATAGGAAAAATTCTGCAATTAAAAATGGATGTAAAATGTGTACAAGTAAGCATTTCATTTAGATTCCATGGGTGATACTGAAGAGAGATCCTAATGTTTTAAACAAACTACTTAAATAATGGCTCTTTTATAAATGATTTTATGTATTTGATTTTTACTAATCTACCCCAGCTTCTTCGTGCACAAGTAGAAAGAGAGGCTTTTTGAGGGCTAAATGTCTCAGTGAGGAAACTGTTGGCTGCATAAGCATGAGGTCCTGAGTTCAGATCCTTGGCATCCAAATAAAGGGACTGAAACAGGCAGGTCCTGGATGTTTGCTGGCCAGCTAGCCTCATGAGTACATCAAGTTCTAGGGTAAGCTCTAGGTTCAGTAAGAGATCTTACGTCAAAACATATGAAGGAGAATGATGGAGGAAGACAATAGATGCCATCCGTGCACACACAAACACCACAGCTTTTTGATACCTGATATAGAGGTTTTCTGTAGTTTTAATTTTTTTAAAGCATGTGTTATTAATTTGAAACTTTTGTTAATTTAGTTTAATGCTTTAACATTTTTTTTTTTTATTTCAGAGCTGTCCAGAGCTTGTTCAGCAGTTAAGGTAAGCTGGTAATACTGGTATCTTCCTTTGCACTGACAGATAATCCTGTTTCTTTGGAGGGAGATGGATGGAACAGGGTCTTGCATTAGAGTCCAGTCTGGCCTGGAACTCTGCATCATCATCCCTCAACCTTCTAAATAGCTTGGCATAAAGGTGTATACCCTGCTGTATAGCTTGGACTTGTGAATTTATTTTCTTGATGAGCATTTCTCAGTCAGTTCTGTTTGTGTTTAGAATTGAGTTAACCTGACTTTGTTTGTTTGAGACTCAGTCTCATAGAGCCTAGGCTGACTTAGAACTCATAGCCAAGGATGGATGATCTTAAACTCCTGATCCTTCTGCTGCCTCTACCTCTTGTTTTGTTCTTTTGATTTTTTGGTTTATGTTCTGGTTTGGATTTTTTGAGACAGGGTTTCTCTGTGTGGCCCTGGCTATCCCAGAACTTGCTCTGTAGACCAGGCTGACCTGGAACTCAGAGAGATCTGCCTGCCTCTGCCTCCCAAGTGCTAGCATTAAAGGTGTGCAGCAACTCTTAAATGTTGGGATTAGAGGCCTGTCTCCTACTCTTGGCCCTCACCACTTGGCTGAGACTGGCCTCAGATTTACTATATAGTCCAGGCTTGTTATTGCTGTTGTTGCTTGGTTGGTTGGCTCAGAGAACTCACTCTGTATACCTTATTGGCCTCAAACTGACAGGGATCTTCCGTGTCTGCCTCCTCGCTCTAAGTGCTAGAATTAGAGGTGTACATACCTGGCTCTTATTTAATTGTGTGTGTGTGTGTGTGTGTGTGTGTGTATTGAATTCAGGGTATTGGGCATATTAGGCAAACACTTTTCCATTGAATCACCTTCCCACCTTAGACTTCGAACTTCTATGTCTCCTCAACTCTCCTGTCCCAGTTTCTATAATGCTCAGATTATAAGCACACTCCATTGCATCTAGCCTTGAGTCTGGATGCTTTTTACCTGTGTTCAGAGTTTCTCAGCCTCAATATTGTAGATGATTTGGTGTCTTTTTTTTTCTTTCCTTTTTGAGGCAGAGCTGACCTAGAACTCTCTTTGTAGACCAGATTGGCCTCAAATTCACACAGAGATCCATTTGCCTCTGTCCCTGCAGTGCTTTGATTAAAGGCATGTGTCAGTAGACCTGGCTGTATGTGTGTCTTTTTGAGACAGTGCCTTAGATAGTCCATGCTGGGTTCACACTCACTATGTAGGGAGGGCAGTCTTGAACTGTTGATCTCATGCCACTAAGCACTGAGAGAGATCACAGGTTGGCAGGTGGTCCAGCCTTACTGACAGTTTTTTGCTCAAGTGAATTACTGGGGTACTTTGTAGGGCATTTAGCAGTATCCCTGGCCTCTCCCCTTATAGTTGCCAGTGGTATCTACTCAGTTATTATAATCAAAATTACTTGTATGAGTTGGAGATATAGCTTAGTAGTGGGACATTTGTCTAGTTTATAAGACCTTGGGGGCTCAGTTTCTTCCAGCACAACTAAAACCAAACTATCTACCTATGTGTCTGTCTATCTGTCTCTATCTATCTATCTATCTATCTATCTATCTATCTATCTATCTATCTATACACACACTATATATAGAGAGAGATATAGATATTATATATGTATAGTGATTCTCTGCCTTCTGAATGCTGGGATTAAAGGTGTGTCCCATCACTGCTGCATCACCATTGCCGGACTTATATTTTTGTATGTGTGTATATATGTATTCATGTATATTGTGTGTATACACACACACACACACACACACAAGCTGATACACACATTGTCAAATGTCCTATAGGACAAAAATCACAACTGGGTAAGAAGAACTAATGTGATCTTAGGAATTCTTTGTGGATCAAAACTGAATAAAATGCTGGACTGGTGGCACATGCCTTTAGTTCCAGCAGTTAGAAGCCAGGCAGATCTTTGAGTCTGAAGCCAGCTTAATCTACAGAGTGCATAGCCAGGGCTACACAGGAAATCTTTGTCTCAGTACCCCCAAGTCCTTCTCTCTAGTGTTGGAATTAAAGGTGTGTGGTGCCTGGCTTCCTTCCTTCCTTCCTTCCTTCCTTCCTTCCTTCTTTCTTTCTTTCTTTCTTTCTTCTTCTCCTCTCCCTCTTCCTCCTCCTTCTTCTCCCCTTCCTCTTCTTTCTCCTCCTCCTCCTTTCTTTTGCTTTGTTCATCAGACTTGAGTCCTCAACTCATGGGATGGTACCACCCACATCTTAGAAAGGGTCTGTCACTTCAGTTGACTTAACCCAGAAAGTTTCTTACAAATATGCCAAGAGTTTTGTTTCCCTGGTGTTTCTTACTTTCTTTCTTTTCTTTCTTTTTTTTTTTTTTAAAGATTTATTTACTATGTATACAACATTCTGCCTCACTATGCCTGTGTGCCAGAAGAGGGCACCATATCTCCAGATAGATGGTTGTGAGCCACTATGTTGTTGCTGGGAATTGAACTCAGGACCTCTGGAAGAGCAGTCAATGCTCTTAACCTCTGAGCCATCTCTCCAGCCCCCTCCCTGGTGTTTCTAAAACCCAATAAATTAACATTTAAGATTAAGCATCCCGAAGCTCTACCATTGAATCAAAAAATATTTTTAAGTAAATTTTATTTTATTTATTTTTACTTATCATATATGCAGTCTTCTTCCTATACACCAAAGAGGGCAGAGGTCATATTACAGATGGTTGCTGGGAATTAAACTCAGGACCTCTGGAAGAGCAGCCAGTGCTCTTAACCTCTGAGCCATCTTTCCAGCCCCTGAATCAGAAAATAATGAAAATTATGACTATTTCTATACTATGAAAACAACTTTTTCACTTCATTTTAAGAGAAAACTCATGTGTGTATTATAATCTTGTCACAATAATAGTAGGTTTGATGGCAATCTTTTATCTGTTGGTGATTTTTCCCACTGACTTGATTTTTCTTTTGAATTGAATGGGATTCCCATGTTTAAATGCAGACTTAAGACTCCCTAGTAATTTGAGGAAGTTCAGTTTTGTTGTGAACATGAGGAAATGCTCAGATAGCTTTGGATGTCTTAGAAAGATTTTTATTTTTGGTGGAGTAGGTTTTATAGTTGGGTTTCTCTATTAGTAGCTTATTGTATTTATGCTCAAATATACCAAATTGCAACCTTTATAATTTTTTAAAAAGATTTATTTATTATGTGTACAGTATACAGAAGAAGGTACCAGAAGTCATTATAGATGGTTGCGAGCCACCATATGGTTGCTGGGAATTGAACTCAAGGCCTCCGGAAGAACAGTCAGTGTTCTTAACCTCTGAGCCATCTTTCCAGCCCCATTTTTTTCTTTAGGTGTATTTATTTATTTTATGTATATGAGTATTTTGCCTTCCTGTATGAATGTTCACCACATAGTTGTCTATGAACAATTGTGAACCACCATGTTGGTACTGGGAAATAAACTGGATCCTTTATAAGAATAGCTGGTGCTTTTAACTGCTGAGTCAGTTCTGGAACCATCCTTAAAAACTGTAATGCAGTCATCCCAGAGGCCAGGGTAGGAGAACTGCTTATGTTTGAGGCTGTTTTGGACTACACAATACCAGGTTAGGCTAAGACACATAACACTGCTCTATAATAAACAAAAAAAGTGGTAACTTTCATTGAATTTGTAAACTTCTCAAAATATGTAACTAAAACACTCCAGAATGAGTGAATAGTTCTGTCTTTCACCTTAAGTAGAAGATTGTGCTAACTTAGAAATTGACGATACTCTGAAGTTAATGTGTACACCTGTTTGGAAGGGGAAGCTTCAAAGTGAAACTTATCTTGTACCTGATACTTTTGTCACTTAGTGTGCATATTATATATATATGGGAGTGTATCTCGCTGCCACTCTGCTCTTGTGTTTGAGTGCTTATGCTGTGGAGTCATCCTGGTTAGTTTGTTGTCTCCTGTTTTCCTTTAAGATAGGAAAACAGTGATGGTGCATGCCTTTAATCCCAGCACTCAGGAAGCAGAAGCAGTCAGATCTCTGTGAGTTTGAGGTCAGCCTGGTCTACAAAGTGAGTTCTACAACAGCCAGAGCTACACAGAGAAACCTTGTCCTACAAAATTTTTTCAAATGAGCTCTTGTGGACTAGAACTAAGATCAACACATGTTAAAGTGTGGGAGAAGAGAAAAAAGAAGATACCACATTCCAGTCACTTTTTTTTTTAAAGGTTTGATTATTTATTTATTATGTATGCAGTGTTCTGCCTGCATGAACAGAAGGGGGTGCTAGATCTCATTATAGATGGTTGTAAGCCTCCATGTAGTTGCTAGAAATCAACTCAAAACTTTCAGAAGAGCAGTCAGTGGTCTTAACCACTGAACCTTTTCTCTAGCTCCTCACCTCCAAAAGTAAAATTTTAAGCCTGAATATTGAGACAAAAACAAAACAGAAACCAGCCATCACACTAGTATATTGTTCTCTGTCTCTAGATTTATTCCTTTTTTTTTTTTTCTCCCCTCAACTTTCTCTTTCTCTTAGGTTTTGGGGTAAAGTCTTGCTCAGTAGTCCAGGTTGTTCTTTCACAGTCCTTCGTCCTCAGATTCTAGAGCTGCTAGTAACACACCATGAAACCCTGCTGCCTTTTGACTTAAATTTTTGCTTTCAATTTTTTAAAAATATTTATTTGTTTGTGTTATGAGTGTTCTGTCTGCATGTGCACCTGCATGCCAGGAGCAGGTATCAGATCTCATCACGTGGTTGCTGGGAATTGAACTCAGATCCTCTGAAGAGCTGCCAGTGTTCTTAAATGCTGATGCATCTCTCCAGCCCTTTGTTTTCAGTTTTTTAATTTTATGTGTATAAATATTTTATCTACACCATATACATGTAGTGCTTGTGGAGGCCAAAAAAAATGCATCAAATGCTTTGTAACTGGAGTTACAGACATAAATGATCCTGTGGGTACTAAGAATTGAAAGCAGGTCCTCTGAAAGAGCAGCCAGCACTCTTAATTTTTTGTTGAATCATCTTTCCAATTGCCCATTCTTGATTGACTATAAAAGTCTTGGGGACTCAAGTCAGGAGGCAGAGGGAGGTGGATCTCTGAGTTACAGAGCAAGTTCCAGGACAGCCAGGGCTACAGAAACCCTGTCTCAAAAAACAATAATACAAACAAACAAACAAAAAGCTCTTGGGATAATGATGTGAGCAGATTATTAAGATGACTTTTAGATAGTTATGTTTTGGGGTTTTTTTTTGGTAGAATAAAATAGTAATTTTATGTTTTATTCTCTTTCCCTACCTTCCTTAATTCTCTCTAGGGAAAAGAATTTTGATGAGTTTTCTAAACATCTTAAGGGTCTTGTTAATCTGTATAACCTTCCAGGAGACAAGTAAGTAATTTCATTCATTTATTTAAATAAGTTTTCTATTTCTATTTCTAGGGTTAGGGTTAGGTAGAAGAGTAAGAAAATGTGTAATCCAGTCAGTCCTGGTCAACTCTCTACCTGCTTACTCTTCTCCATTTGTTCCCCTCACCTCCACAAGACCTAACCCTAACCCTAACCCTATTAGTCTGTGAGCCAGATTGGATTACACATTTTCTTACTCTTCTACTGTATGTTTCTTCATGGTTCTATTTATATTGTGATCTGTAGTTCAGCTTCTGACTTGAGGTATTTGTTTTTTAGTCTTTAAATTTTATTTTATGAATTTTTTTTTTATTTTAAGTCTATGACTTTTTGTTTGTTGTTTTTTGTCTCCACGTGTTGATTCCTGAGACATGGAACTGCCTTTCCTTCTTTATTTGAACCTAACTGGGATTCTATTAAACTACAAGGTCTCTTTAAAGGGAAAGACACATAAGCTCTGGTAGTTCTAAAAATAAACTATGTTTTGATTGTATTGGAGAAAGAAGTATAGTAGCCCAGGCTTGACCTCAGCATGTTGTTGAGGGTGCCCACTGAATTCCTCAGCTGCTTTTTTGTCTGTCCCAGGCACTGGGATTGTCATAGGCATGTCTAGCTTTGTTAATTTACTTATTTTATCTATCTATCTGTCTGTCTATCTATCTATCTATCTATCTATTTATTTATTTATTGGTTTTGCTGTTTAGCTCTAGATGTCTTGAAACTCTGTAGACCAGGTTGTCCTCAAAATCACAGAGATCTGCCTGCCTCTGCCTTCTGAGTACTGGGATTAAATGTTAAGAGTAAAACATGTTAGTTGGCTTCAATCCTGAGGGTGTCTGTGTTGGTACTTTTTGATTTTGTTATTTTTGAGACAGGGTCTCAATGTATAACCTTGGCTGGACTAGGACTTGTTTTGTAGACCAGCTAGCCTGACCTTAGTTAGATCTGCTTGGCCTGTACTTAGATGTATTTATTTTTCAAGTGTTTAACTTATTTTTTTCTCATCTACTCTCTAGCAAACTGAAGACTAAAATGTATTTGGCTCTCCAGTCTTTAGAACAAGACCTTTCTAAAATGGCAATTATGTACTGGTAAGACTGACTGATGAGGCCATTCCATATGACTGTCTTATTTTCTTACTCAGGGAATTTTTAAGATCTTAATTTTTACATGGATGTACTCTGTGTATATCTGATTATATATCTTTTCATACTTGCTTTTTGCTGTTGTTTTCCCAGTGATTATTGCCTTCCATTTTTTGAACATCAATATCACTGAATTATTGGCAATTATTCCATAGACTTTATCAGAAATATATATTTTAAAATTTATTTATTATATATGCAGCATTTCATCTGCATATATGCTTGCACACCAGAAGAGGGTACCAGATCCCATTATAGATGGTTGTGAGCCCTCATGTGGTTTCTGGAAATTGAACTCAGGACCTCTGGGAGAGCAGCCAGTGCTATTAGCTACTAAGCCATCTCTCCAGCCTCTTATCAGAAATATTTTCAAACTTGGATTTATTTTCTGATAAGTAGTAGTCCAGTTGTAGTTTTTTATTCTTTAATTTGAGATGGAGTGTCACTAGGATGCCCAGGCTGACTGACATGGGATGCAGCAGTGTTAGCGTTTCAAGTTATGGAATTATGAGCATGTACATACCTGACTTAGTTGTACTTTTTACTGTGTTACATATTGATATTTACTGGAAAATAGCCCCTTTTATTGAAGGTGAAATGTACTCCTTATATGTGCTATTTCAAGATAGAGTCATTTTGATAGTTTTATAAAATTTTTATGAGTTTAATGCAGAATCAGACTTGTTCACTTAAACTGCCACGTACTAAATTCAATTGAACATAGATCATTTGTCTTGTAGGAAGGCAACTAATGCTACTCCATTGGATAAGATCCTTCATGGAAGTGTTGGCTATCTCACTCCAAGGAGTGGAGGTAAGTTATCCTATCTTATTTTGAAAATGTTTATTTTTAGTTTGAGGGTTATTATTTGATGTTAATATGTATGTGGATGAGCGGTGTACATGTTTGTATGTGGAGACCACTTTGCCTTAGTCCCTTGAGATAGGGTTTCTCAGGGACCCTGGACCTAGGCTAACAGCAAGTAAGCAGCAGTGCTGGCATTACATGTATGTATGTTGCCATGTTTGGCTTTTTACATGAGTGCTAAGATACCGCATCAGATGTTCATGCTAGCCAGGCATGCACTCTTATTCTCCAGTATTCTTATTACCATTTTGTTGATCTTTTGCTGTGCTGGGACTCAAAGTCAAACTTTGTACATGGTAGGCCAGGTGTTTCACCACCTAACTGCTGGCTCAGCCCCGAGGAGAAATTACTTTTAATTTTACCTTGAGCTTATAAAGACATAAGCTAAAGGAGACAGTTACAATTACCAATAATTTGTCATGACTTCTAAGATGTAAATACTTGCCCTCTTTTTTTTTTTTTTAAAAAAAAAAAAGACTTATTTATTATGTATACAGTATACAGAAGAGGGTATCAGATGTCATCATAGATGGTTGTGAGCCACCATGTGGTTTCTGGGAATTGAACTCAGGACTTCTGGAAGAACAGTCAGTACTCTTAACCTCTGAGCTATCTCTCCAGCCCTGCCCTCTCCCTTTTTTTTATCATGTGAAATATATTGTTGTTCCCCAAATCAATAATCTTTTGTCACATTTCAGGAGCTGATTTAGAACATGATTTTTACATCCTTGCAACCTTTATTACATATACTTTCTTTTTCTCTCTTTGTCTCTTTCTCTGTCTCTTTGTCTCTGTGTGTTCATTCACTCATTTCTGTTCTATTAAGTATGTAGAGAAAGGACAGTCCTTTCACCATGTAGGTTTCTGGGAACTAGGGTTGTCAGACTTGGTAGCAAATGTTCTTATCTACTGAGCTATTTCACTGGCCCTATGATACAGTTTTTTGCATATAGGCTAATAGAAAAATGTGTTGGGTTTTTTGTTTGTTTGTTTGTTTGTTTGTTTGTTTCGTCTCCCCCCACCAGGTGTATTTTTTTTTTTTTTAAATATTGCTTTGATTATGCTGGAAATTACTTTGTGGACCAGGCTGGCTTTGAACTTACAGAGGTCTATTCTCCTATGCCTCCTGAATGCCAAGATTAAAGGTGTTTACCACCATGCCTTGCTTTATTAATTTATTTATTTTTAAAATAAGGACAAGTTCTCTTGTAGTTAAGGCTGGTCTTCATCTCATTATGTTCATATGGTCTTGAACTTTGGATTCTCTTGTCTCCTCAGAATATTTACCATTCTTCTGTTTCCTTGGGGGCGGGCTGGCTCACTCTTGTCAAGGTTTTTCTGTGTATTCCTGGCTGTTCTGGAACTGCTCTGTAGACTGGGTTATCCACCTGTCTCTGCCTCTCAAGTGTGCCAGGACTAAAGGCTAGCACCACCACCTCCTGGCTCTATTTTTTTTTTTTTTTTTTAATGCACATGGGATTTTGCTTGTGCAATTGTCTGTACATGCTGTGCTCATAGAGGCCAGAAGAAGCCTTGGATCCCCTGAAAATCAATTGCCCGTGGTTGTGAGCCACCATATGAAATGCTGGAAGTTGAACCTATATCCTCTGGGAGAACAAACAGTGCTTCTAACTGTTGAGCTGTCTCTCCATAGATTCTGAGTTCTGTGCAGTGGTGGGAGTCAAACCCTTGGGTATGCTAGGCAAACTGAATAGTCAGCTGAACTATATTTCTACCCAGCCTCCTTTTTAGGTTGAATCAGGGTCTCACTGTTTTCCAAGTGGGTATTCAACTCACTGTGTATTATAGGATGTCCTTGGATGGCATCTCTCTTCTAATCCCAGGCTAATGTGAGCCACCCCATTCAGCATTCATGTGTGTCTATAGGAGTTCTGGGGGAGTTATTAAGGATTTAATTGAACCGAGGGCCTTTCATACTGTAGGCAAACACTTCAGCACTCAGCTATCTCCAGCCTTTTCTTGTTAGTTTGAGATAAAGGACTTTTTAGATTCTTGTTTTCCAAGTGCCTAGGTTATAGGTAAGTACCACCACAACAAGTACAAATGCATTTTTAAAGGTGTCATTTATTAATAAACATGCAGTTATTAATAAACTTCACTTATGATAGGTCATTTAATGAACATGAAATATTACGCCTCTCCTTCTGACCTGCTGGATGATAAGACTGCATCTCCTGTCATTTTGCATGAGAAGAATGGTAAGTGTTTGTTTTTCTTGTACTTTGAGACAGATCTCTTTATGTAACCTAGACTGTCCTGAACTATGTAACACAGGCTGGCTCTCACATTCATAATGATCATATATACCACTTCAGCCTTCAACCAAGAACTGAGGTTATATGTATAAACTACCATACCCAGCTGGATGTGTTTTTTGAGACAATGTGACCTCAACTGGCTGTATACTTCCTAATGACCTGTACCTCCTAAGTGCTGTGATTATAGGCATACACCACCATGATCAGCTTCCTACAATGTGTAAAAAATATCTGTTAAAATTTGGATGCCCGGAGCTGGAGAGATGACTCAGCGGTTAAGAGCACCGTCTGGTCTTCCAGGGGACCCGGGTTCGATTCCCAGCACCCACATGGCAGCTAACAACTGTCTGTAGTTCCAGTTCCAGGCAAACACCAAGGCAAATAATAAATAAATAAATAAAGTTAAAAAAAAAAAAGAAAAGAAATGCAAAACAATATTTAAAAAAAAAAATTTGAATGCTCAGCCTCTTCCTTATAATTCATAATTTAGTATTTCTTAATGAATTTCCCACCCTTATAATATGTTTTGGATATAAACAAATATTATATACACGTGTGTGTGTGTGTGTGTGTGTGTGTGTGTGTGTGTGTTTTACCTAAATACACACACACACACACACACATAAAAATGAATAGGTTAATGTGTAAATGAGTTAAGGATGAAATATAAATTGCTGACTCAGAGTAACCGCTTTTCTTACCACTTTCTTACTACTAAGAAGGCTGTTTTTGAGATGTGCAAAAATGCATGCACTAAGGAGGATCAGATGGGAGAGCCTAAGTTGAAAAATGAATGTGACCAAAACTGCAGTAAAGAATGGCACTTTGTATTTTAACTTTCTATTTTTGGTATTTTGGGGCAGGATGTCACATCATAGCTGGGAGGGGTGGGCGGTCAACTGGCCGCAGACTTATTATATAACTGATGATGAACTTGGGACCCTCTTGGCTCCTGGATGTACACCACCAGATCTGGCTTGTGTTTTGACTAATATAGCAGAAGAACAGAAGAAATAGCTGAGTTCTTTATTTGACCTCAGTATAACTTTAATCATTGACTGTATCCTATAATTATAAGCCCATCTAAATTCATTGTGAAGTTGTGAGTGAAAATATTGATGATGAGCTCTTTAAGGCCCTCCTTCCCTCTTGAGCTATATAGTGTTTTTTTCATTAGCAGAAATAAATACTGATTGGCTGTTTAAAGGTAGTTTATAGCGGGGGCTGGAGCGATGGCTCAGCGGTTAAGAGCACCGTCTGCTCTTCCAGAGGACCTGGGTTTGATTCCCAGCACCCACATGGCAGCTAACAACTGTCTGTAGTTCCAGTTCCAGGCAAACACCAAGGCAAATAAATAAATAAATAATAAATAAATAAAATTAAAAAAAAAAAAAGAAATAAGATCTTAAACTTAAAAAAAAAAAACTTTTTTTTTTTTTTAAAAAAAGGTAGTTTATAGCATTTTTAAGTGTTGTGGCAGTTAGAGTTTGTGACTGATAGTGTTTCATTGTTTTTGTTTTATTGGTTTGTTTTTGTTTTTTTTAAAAAATAAGGTCTTGTTCCTCATGTTTGTCTCAAAACTCACTCTGTAGCCCCTAATGATGTCTGGCTTTTTTTTTTTTTTTTTTTTTTTTTCTTTTTTTTTTTTTTTTTTTTTTTTTTTTTTTTTTTAAAAAAAAAAAATAGATTTACTTATTATGTGTACAGTATACAGAAAAGGGCATATATGGTTGCTGGGAATTGAACTCCGGACCTCTGGATGTTCTTAACCTCTGAGCCATCTCTCCAGCCCCTGCTTTGTTCTATTTTTGAGAGTGGGTCTAACCTTTTAGATCATTCAGACTTCTAACTCACCGTTTTCCTACCTCACTCTCCAGATAGAATGCTGAGCACAGAATAGGGACCATCATTTCTTTTTCTTTTTTTTTTTTTTTTTTTTTTATTATTTAACTTTTTTTTATATGCATTGGTGTCAGATCCCCTAGAACTGGGGTTACAGACAACTGTGAGCTGCTATGTGGGTGCTGGGAATTGAATCCTGGTTCTCTGGAAGAGCAGCCAGCACTCCCAACAGCTGAGCCATCAAGCCCCGGGGACCATCATTTCTATTTGTTTTTGTTTCTTTTCGTGTTATGATTCTTGTAACTAATATGTTCTGAGGAAGAAAAAAAATTTTTTTTTCTGTTCCCAGTTCCTCGATCTTTGGGCATGAATGCATCAGTGACAATTGAAGGAACCTCTTGTATGTACAAACTCCCAATTGCCCCATTAATTATGGGGTCACATCCAGTTGACAACAAATGGTAAGTAAAGCATGATATTAAAGTAGTGAAGTTTATTTTTTTCAGCTTCAAGCTCTTCCTAGAATTTCTAGATGTTGCCCTTTTGTTTCCATCCACTAATTCTTCTATTGTCATCTATTTGAATGTTACTATTTGACATCTACTTATAGAACACATACAAATTTGTCTATCATTAATTAAAACAATTATTATGTGTTTTGCCTGCATGTGTGTCTGTGCACCACGTGTATGCCTGGTGCCCTTGGAGGCTAGAAGAGGACATCAGATCACCTGGGGCTAGAGTTACAGATGCTTTAAGCTAACATGTGGATGCTGGAAATTGTATTCAGATCTTCTAGATATTGTTCTTAACCACTGAGCTATGCTAACATTTTCTATAGACCATATTCTTTGTCCTGGATAAGTTAATCAGAATTTATTTCTGGGTTTTGATACTTGGGTTGAACCCAGGACTACAAATGAGAAAAGCACATACCATCACCCTGAGCTAGACCCTGAGTCCCATCATAAATGTTTTATTAAATGTTTTGTACTTTAAGATAATTTATTTTGAAATTATGGGAAGGAAAGTAGAAAAGTAAGCTTTTGATAGAGGTTATGGGTCTATGTAATGATACATTCCTAAGAAGAGGTGTTCAGAGTTTTCAAAATGGAAAAATGTCTTCTCACTTTTTTCTTTTTGAAGGACCCCTTCTTTTTCCCCAGTCACCAGTGCCAACAGTGTTGATCTTCCTGCCTGTTTCTTCTTGAAATTTCCCCAGCCAATCCCAGTATCTAAAGCATTTGTTCAGAAACTGCAGAACTGCACAGGTAAGCTCTTTTTAAAAAATGTTTGCCGGGGGCTGGAGAGATGGCTCAGCGGTTAAGAGCACCGTCTGCTCTTCCAGAGGACTGGGGTTCAATTCCTAGCACCCACAGCTAACAACTGTCTGTAGTTCCAGTTCCAGGCAAACACCAAGGCAAATAAATAAATAAATAAAAGTGTTTAAAAAAAAAATTAAAAAAAAAAAAAATGTTTGCCAAACTGTAATCAAGGTAGGTTTTACCTATTAAGATTAAACCTACTTGTTATAAATGTATTTGAACGGGAAACTTGAGATTTTTCGTGAACAACTTACAGTCCTTTAGGCCTCAGAGAAGTGTTGTGAGTACAGCTGTTAGCTGTCTCATACTAGTTGTAACTGCTTTGTAAGTACTTTTTGAATATATAGATGAGTAAATAGGAAGATCATAAAAGGAAAATAGAGCTGTCAATAATTTGGATTAATGTGATCATTGTAATCAGTCCTTGTATTTCCAGGAATCCCATTGTTTGACACTCCGCCAACTTACATGCCACTCTATGAACTCATCACTCAGTTTGAGCTGTCAAAGGATCCAGACCCACTACCCTTGAATCACAACATGCGGTTTTATGCTGTAAGTAGACCCTGTGGAGCTGGAACATTGGTTCTTTGTAGCTTTAGTGAGGTTTGATAGCTGTCTTTCAGATGACTTAGTCATCTTTAGTTGGGTAAAGTCATCTGAAACATATAAAAACAAAGGGGAATGAGCTTTTTAGTTAACAGCCATGTAGTATTCTCTCTCTCTCTCTGTGAATATATGTATATCACACATTTATTATGTGTGATTTTTGCATTCATGTATGTATGTGCACCACATGTGTGCGTGGTACCTGAAGTTCACCTAAACTGAAGTTGTGGGCAGTGTGAGCTGCCATGTAGGTGTGGTGAGCCAAAGCTGGGTCCTCTGGAAGAGCAGCAGCAGCTGTTAACCAAGGAACATCGTTCTCTCTAGTCCCTCTTCCTCTTTTTCCCTGACAGGCTCTCATGTAACCCAGCATGGTACAGGATGACCTTAAGCCAACCCTCTGGACTGCCATGACTATAGGCACACTGAGAACTATACATAAAGAAAGCCAGGCCTTGGGTCACAGGGCATTTGGGAGTCAGAGGCCAAAGGGTTGCCTTGACTTAGGGGACAACTTTGCCTCTGTAGCAAGTCATTTTCTCAGAAACATACAAGAAAAAAGTTTTATCAGAATGGAAAATCTCTTAATACTTTCTTGAGCTTTTAGAAGGTTAAAGATGTTAAGAATTGTTTCTTTAGGACATGGTGGCACACACTTTAATTTCAGCATTCAGAAGGCAGAGGCAAACTCCTTGAGTTTGCAGTCAGCCTCGTTTACAGAGCTAGTTCCAGGACAGCCAGGTCTATGAAGAGAAACCATCTCACAAAAGAAACAAACAAAAGAATTATTTCTTTGGCCAAGTGTGAGACAGTGAGACCTGTCTCAGAAAAAAAAGGATTCCTCTTAATTTACTATTTTTATTTTATGTCTGTGTCTGTTTTACCTGCATGTATGTAAGTGTACTACATTTGTGTACTCACAAAGGCTAGAGAGGGTATCAGATTCCCCTGGAATTAGAGTTGCAGACTATTGTGAGCTACCATGTCAGTGGGTGCTGGGAACTGAACCCAAATTCTCTGAAAAAGCAGCCAAGTACTCTTAATTACTGAGCTAGCTCTTCAGCCCTAGCTCATTGAATTGCTATGGATTTATAGTGAGAAAGATCTTTTAAATGTGAATGGAGAACAAAAAGCTGACCTGCATAAATTATGAAAGGCCCCAAAACCTTATCTGGACTTGAATTTTATATGTATGTTCAGAATTTAGTTCATACAGTTCATACAACATAGAAGCTCCCCAATTCTAGCTACATTATAATTGTATAGAATGTTTTATTTAAAATACAGTTTTGTAATTCTTTAGGAACTACTAATGGAAAATTTTTTTAAACTTTATTTATTTATTATTTATTTATTTGCCTTGGTGTTTGCCTGGAACTGGAACTACAGACAGTTGTTAGCTGCCATGTGGGTGCTGGGAATCGAACCCGGGTCCTCTGGAAGAGCAGACAGTGCTCTTAACTGCTGAGCCATCTCTCCAGCCCCTAATGGAAAATTTTTAAGGTGATTTTTGTGTTAGCAATCCACCCTAATAGTACATTAACAGACAGATATTTTTTAGCTAAGTGAATAGTTGGCATTCATAATATCAGTTAATGAAAGAGTTCTGTGTATATATGTGGAATTTATTAATTCCCATGCTTTTGGTGTTCCACTCCCTCAGCCTGCTATTTCTCCTGCCCCTTCTAGGATAGTTTGTATGATTAGGTTCAATGGGTAAGTAAATATCCTTGATTAATTGTCTTCTTTTTTGCCTAGGCTCTTCCAGGTCAGCAGCACTGCTATTTTCTCAATAAGGATGCTCCTCTTCCAGATGGCCAAAGTCTGCAGGGAACACTGGTTAGCAAAATTACCTTTCAGCACCCTGGCAGAGTTCCTCTCATCCTGAATATGATTAGACACCAAGTGGCTTATAACACCCTCATTGGAAGCTGTGTCAAAAGAACTGTTTTAAAAGAAGGTACTCTCTTTCCTTTTGATATACTTAGGAAGATTGGTGCTGTCTTCTCCAGTGGAGCTTGAATTTGGTAGCTCATTGATATACCCATAGCTTTAAAGTCTGTAGATGTTTTGATTTCCTCACCCAGATCAACAGAAATAGAATGTCAGTATAGCAGGTGTGGTGACACATGTCTTTAATCCCAGGCAGATGTCTGAGTTTGAAGACTGCCTGGTTTACAGAGTGAATTCCAGGACAGCCAGGGCTACACTCAGAAACCCTGCCCTCCCCTCGCCCTAAGAAAAGTGTGTCAGTGTAAACAATTGGGAATTTAATCACTTAAAATTACTTTAAGATAACTAATTTATTATACTTGACATTTATAATAAAAGCCACTGTGTGTGTGTGTGTGTGAGTGAGTGTGTGTGTGAGTGTGAGAGAGAGAGAGAGAAAGAGAGAGAGAGAAACATTTTCTGTGTTCTTTTGCTTTTATTTTTGAGACGGGGCTCATTTTGTAGTCTAGGCTGGCCTTGAATTCACTATTGTTCCCCAGGCTAGCCTTGATTGTAGTCTAGGCTGGCCTTGAATTCACTATTGTTCCCCAGGCTAGCCTTGATTGTAGTCTAGGCTGGCCTTGAATTCACTATTGTTCCCCAGGCTGGCCTTGAAATTGAAGTTATCTCCGGCTTCAGCCCTCTCCTATGTTTTTAGTATTGAGGTCATGTCCACATTTTCTAACTAGTGACTTGACTAGGCCTTATGCCTTTACTTTTTTGTCATGCTACACTTCGACAGATGGTTTCTGGATACTAAAGTTTAGGTTACTATGAATGCTTGATCTAGTCCTTAAAACACCCCCCCTTCTTTAGAGATTGTAACTATATAACTTTAAAAAGCTAAGACCTGTGATTATTCCTTTTTCTTTCTATATTTTGAAAGGCTGTTTTTCTAACAATTTACTGATTGAAGCTTTGCAAATTTTGGCTACTGTAGTTAATTCGTTAATTTTTACCTTGGTCAAATAGCATTCTAGTGATAGTTGCCTGGTGTTAGACATGTATCAAAGTTGCAGGCAACAGGAAATGGAATGTACACCTGGAGAAGTTGAAATTTTGTCTTGAGGTAGGGTCTCAGATACCCCAGACAAGCTTGAATACTTAGATAGCAGTGGGAGGTGCTCCTACACTCCTGATCCTCCTTCCTCCAGGCCCACGGCTGGGATTATGGCGATGTTCCACCATTCCCGTGTAAAAATGAGAATTAGGAAAGAAGTATGTGTATGTGTGAAATGTGTGAGTATTTGGGCCTAGGACACTAGAATGTTTGCCTTAAGAACCAAATTATTGGGCTGGATAGACGGTTCATTGGTCAAGAGCACTGGCTGTTCTTCTGGAGGTTCTTAGTTCAATGCCAGCAACCCCATGGTGGCTCACAACTATCCATAATGAGGTCTGGCACCGTCTTCTGGCCTGCAGGCAGAACACTGTATATAAAATAAATACATGAAAAAAAAACAAAACAAAAAACAGATTGCCTGGCATAGTAGTATATTCCTTTACTTGCAGCCTTTGAGAGGCAGAGGCAGGTGAATCTCTCAGCTACACTTAAGGACCCCCCTTCTCCCCCCAAAAAAAGTTAAGGCTTTTAGGTACAGTTCTTGCCTACCTCTGGTAAGGCTCAGTTTGCCAGCCCTGCTAAAAAAGAAACCAAAAACCAAAGCAAAGCAAAAAACAACAACAACAACAACAAAAAACAAAAAAAAAAACAAAAAATAAAACAACAAGAAAATTAAAACAATAACCAAAACAAATCTGTAATGACAGGCTTATATGTATGTGGGATGTGTGGGGGGGGGGGTTAGTTTGAACCAGGGTATCACTATGTTTTCCTTGCTGACCCAGAACTTGCTATGTAGACTAGACTGGTCTCAACTTCACAAAGATGCACCTGCTCTGCCACCATCCCCACCTAAATTTTAGATTGCAGCCCTTAACTTCTCTGTTTACCAGGTTATATGCTGCATAGTTGACAGATAAATACCTTGATAGAAAGTAGATTTAATACTGACTAAGGTGAGCCCTAGCAGTTCTGTCTATATACACTATAGCAGGCAAAGGCTGGTAGAGGTCCACAGAGTGAGTTGGTCAGCCAGGGCTGCATAGTGAAATCCTGCCTCACAAACAAAAGAATACCCAACCAAAAAATGTTGGGCCTATGGTAATAGTACTAGATGGCTCCTTGTCAAAAAGAATGAAAACACTTTAATCTGAGAGCTGGGCACGATGGTGAATACTTGTAACCTCAGTTCTAGAGAGGCTAAGACAGGAGAATTATGGGTTACCCAAGAAGGTGTCATGTGTTAAAGCAAACATCTTTTTTTGGCCATTTTTGGTTTCTGAATTCACTCTCAAGACAGTATGTCTACTAAATTTTTTTTTTATATTTTATATGCATAAATGTTTTGCTTGCCTTGTATGTATGTGTAGTATGTGTGAGTCAGGTGGTCAACTGCCTATTTTATTGTTTATATAAAGACAATTATTTGTCTCACTTATGTCTTAAAATATGTTTATCATCTTTTTCCTTATTTTAGACTCACCTGGGCTCCTCCAATTTGAAGTGTGTCCCCTTTCAGAGTCTGGCTTCAGTGTATCTTTTCAGCACCCTGTGAATGACTCCCTTGTGTGTGGTGAGTTGTTTGGGTGGAAACAACTTTCTTGGGGGTGAATCTTTTCTTTAAAAGTGAGAAGCTGAATATATCACAAGTGTCTGTTCATTTTGTCTTTCAGTGGTAATGGATGTGCAGGACTCAACACATGTGAGCTGTAAACTCTACAAGGGGCCGTCAGATGCACTCATCTGTACAGATGACTTCATTACCAAAGTTGTTCAAAGGTAGTGGTGGCTCCTTTTCCATAAGAATTCCATTAAGATTTATACAAAGTGTGTATGCTTTTATTTGTTTATGCTGTTTTTCAATACAGGGTTTCCTTATGTAGCTCTTATTATTTTGTAATACACACTGCAGACCAGGCTGGCCTGGAACTCAGAGGTCTGCCCGGCCTCTCTCTCCAGAGCTCTGGCTTTAAACTTGTGCACTGCCATGCTATATGCTTTTATTTTTAGCATAAGTTTTTTTTTTTTTTTTTTTTTTTTTTTTTTTTTTTTTTTTTTTTTTTTTTTTTTTTTTTTTTTTTTTTTTTTTTTTTTTTTTTTTTTTTTTTTTTTTTTTTTTTTTTTTTTTTTTTTAAAAACAACTTTATTTATTTATTTGCCTTGGTGTTTGCCTGGAACTGGAACTACAGACAGTTGTTAGCTGCCACATGGGTGCTGGGAATCGAACCCGGGTCCTCTGGAAGAGCAGACGGTGCTCTTAACCGCTGAGCCATCTCTCCAGCCCCTATTTTTAGCATAAGTTTTAAAAAATAAAAGAGAAACATTGGCATTTATTTGGTTCACTATGCTTTGGGCTAAAAAAAATTGTGAATTTTGTTATTTAAATATCACTATGGAAGCAATAGAGGTAAGGTTGGTAATTTCACACTATGTTAGTAAGATACTTCTCAGGTGAGAGAGAGCTGGGAAAATAGGCACTTTGCCTTTCTTTTTTCTTCCTCTTTTTAAAGACAGGTTCTTGTTATTGCTGACCTATAACTTATAACATATAACAGGTGAGCCTTGAATTCAGAGCTCGGCTTGCCTCTGCCTGTGACTGCTGAGATGAACAGGAGGGCAGGCACCACCATGCCTAGCCTGAACATTTTCTCTTTAACTTAGCCTTTTAAAAGATATATCATGCTAAATGGAAATGTGTGGGAAGTTAATATTTAAACCAGTCAGCTTCCTGGAAACATTCTAAGTAATTTTGAAATATTTCTTTCTAAATTAGGTGGCTGACAGCCTATTTTAAAGATGATGTTGTTCATGTAAGTTTGGAGACAGGGCCTCACATATTTCAAGCTGGCCTTGATAATGTAACAGAAGATGACCTTGAACTCTGTCATTTTGCTTCAGCTTTCTGAGTGCTTTTCATTAGAGACTTGAGCCATCCCACCTGCTTTATTTGGTTCTGGGGAGGAAGCCCAGGGCTGTGTGCATGGTGGCAACAATTGAACCACATCCTCAAGCCTCAAAATACATTTTAATAGATTCCCATTACATTTGATTGTAACACGGCTACTCATTTTTACATAACCCTGGCAGCAGTTTGCCTTTGAGCAAAAAATATCGCAATCTTTAAGACAGAACACCTGTAGTTTACAATGCCCAAAATATGATTGGTTAGTTTTGGACAAAATTTGCTGAGATACACATTAAAGCAAAATGATTTCAAAAGTATGTTTCTAATCTAAATTAACCTAGAAATTAGAAGTATTGTGCTTTAAGATAAGCAGTACTACATACCAGCAACAGTACTTTTCACAAGTACTTTGGGTATTGCCAATGGCTTCTTCATATATAACACCTGTGACCATGTGACGCCCCCAAAGGATGGTGTTTTCTTACTGAGTTCCATTATATTTTATAATAGTATATATTATCGTTCCACTGTGTATTTTTTAAAGATTTATTATGTATACAGTGTTATGACTGCAGGTCAGAAGAGGCCACCAGATCTCATTATAGATGGCTGTGAGCCACCATGTGGTTGCTGGGAATTGAACTCAGGATCTCTGGAAGAGCAGCCAGTGCTCCTAACCTCTGAGCCATCTTTCCAGCTCTTTGCCTGTTTTTCGTATTTTAGTCAGGGTTTGGCTGTTGTAGTTTAAACTAGCTTTGAACTCGTAGTTCTTGTCTCATCTAGGCCCGAGGACTGGCTTTCTTTTACTTCATTGTAAACTGTTTTTGGACTCTGGTTTGGCTTTAGTGTGTGTTTTATAAACAACTAGTAATTTATGTTGGATCACAATTTTTTACAGAATCAATATGCCTAAAGCTTTGTAATTTGATAAAATTACAGATTACCTACCTTATCTAAAAATTGCTAACTACAACCTTGTGAGGTTTATCTAAATCATAGGCAAAAGCGGATCCCTTTGTTCCAAATAAATGATAGGTTTTATCCATTAGCTAATGGATGCAATGCTGATTTATTTTTTCCTCCTATCTTACAGATGTATGTCCATCCCTGTGACGATGAGGGCTATTCGGAGGAAGGCTGAAACCATACAGGCTGACACGCCAGCACTGTCCCTCATTGCAGAGACAGTTGAAGACATGGTGAAAAAGAACCTGCCCCCGGCTAGCAGCCCAGGGTATGGCATGGCCACAGGCAACAACCCAATGAGTGGTACCACCACACCAACCAACACCTTTCCGGGGGGTCCCATTACCACCTTGTTTAACATGAGCATGAGCATCAGAGATCGGCATGAGTCGGTGGGCCATGGGGAGGACTTCAGCAAGGTGTCTCAGAACCCAATTCTTACCAGTTTGTTGCAAATCACAGGGAACGGGGGGTCTACCATTGGCTCGAGTCCGACCCCTCCTCATCACACGCCGCCACCTGTCTCTTCGATGGCCGGCAACACCAAGAACCACCCGATGCTCATGAACCTTCTTAAAGATAACCCTGCCCAGGATTTCTCAACCCTTTATGGAAGCAGCCCTTTAGAAAGGCAGAACTCCTCTTCCGGATCACCCCGGATGGAAATGTGCTCAGGAAGCAACAAGACCAAGAAGAAGAAGTCATCAAGAGTACCACCTGACAAATCCAAGCACCAGACTGAAGACGATTTTCAGAGAGAGCTCTTTTCAATGGATGTCGACTCACAGAACCCTATGTTCGATGTCAGCATGACGGCTGACGCGCTGGATACACCTCATATCACTCCAGCTCCAAGCCAGTGTAGTACTCCCCCAACAACTTACCCACAACCAGGACCTCACACCCAGCCCAGTATTCAAAGGATGGTCCGACTATCCAGTTCAGACAGCATTGGCCCAGATGTAACGGATATTCTTTCAGACATTGCAGAAGAAGCCTCAAAGCTACCCAGCACTAGTGATGATTGCCCACCCATTGGCACCCCTGTTCGAGATTCTTCGAGTTCTGGGCATTCTCAGAGTGCCCTCTTTGATTCTGATGTCTTTCAAACTAATAATAATGAAAACCCGTACACTGATCCAGCTGACCTTATTGCAGATGCTGCTGGAAGCCCCAGTAGTGATTCTCCTACCAATCATTTTTTCCCTGATGGAGTAGATTTCAATCCTGATTTGTTGAACAGCCAAAGCCAGAGTGGTTTTGGAGAAGAATATTTTGATGAAAGTAGTCAAAGTGGGGATAATGATGATTTCAAAGGATTTGCATCTCAGGCACTAAATACTTTGGGGATGCCAATGCTTGGAGGTGATAATGGGGAGACAAAATTTAAGAGTGGTAGCCAAGCTGACACAGTTGACTTCAGTATTATATCAGTAGCTGGAAAGGCTTTGGGTCCTGCAGATCTGATGGAGCACCACAGCGGTAGTCAGAGCCCTTTAATGGCCACTGGAGAATTAGGGAAAGAAAAAGCTCAAAAGAGGGCAAAGGAAGGCAATGGCACTAGTGCTAGCACTGTGTCGGGCCCTGGGTTAGACAGCAAACCAGGCAAGCGGAGCCGAACACCTTCCAATGACGGAAAGAGCAAAGATAAGCCTCCAAAGCGGAAGAAGGCAGACACTGAGGGCAAGTCTCCATCTCACAGTTCTTCTAATAGACCTTACACCCCACCTACCAGTACAGGTGGGTCTAAATCTCCAGGCAGTTCAGGAAGGTCCCAGACTCCTCCAGGTGTTGCCACCCCACCCATTCCCAAAATCACTATTCAGATTCCTAAGGGAACAGTGATGGTGGGCAAGCCTTGCTCCCACAGTCAGTACAGCAGCAGTGGTTCTGTGTCTTCCTCTGGCAGCAAAAGCCACCATAGTCACTCCTCCTCCTCTTCCTCCTCCTCTGCTTCCACCTCAGGCAAGATGAAAAGCAGTAAATCAGAGGGCTCATCGAGTTCCAAACTAAGTGGCAGTATGTATTCTAGCCAAGGATCCTCTGGATCCAGCCAGTCCAAAAATTCATCTCAGACTGGGGGGAAGCCAGGCTCCTCTCCCATTACCAAACATGGACTGAGCAGTGGACCTAGCGGTACCAAGATGAAACCGCAAGGCAAGCCATCGTCACTTATGAATCCTTCTATAAGTAAACCAAACATATCCCCTTCTCATTCAAGGCCTCCTGGAGGCTCAGATAAGCTTGCTTCTCCAATGAAGCCTGTTCCTGGGACCCCCCCATCCTCTAAAGCCAAGTCCCCTATCAGTTCAGGTTCTGGTGGTTCCCATATGTCGGGAACTAGTTCAAGCTCTAGCATGAAGTCATCTTCAGGGTCAGGGTCCTCAGGCTCATTGTCTCAGAAAACTCCCCCTGCATCTAATTCTTGTACCCCATCTTCCTCCTCATTTTCCTCAAGTGGTTCTTCTTCCATGTCATCCTCTCAGAATCAGCATGGGAGTTCCAAAGGGAAATCTCCCAGTAGGAATAAGAAACCTTCCTTGACAGCTGTTATAGATAAGCTGAAGCATGGGGTTGTTACCAGTGGGCCTGGGGGTGAGGATCCAATGGAGAGTCAGATGGCAGTAAGCACAAATTCTTCTAACCATCCCATGTCCTCCAAACATAACATGTCAGGAGGGGAATTCCAGAGCAAGCGTGAGAAAAGCGACAAAGACAAATCAAAGGTTTCTACTTCTGGAGGCTCAGTGGATTCTTCTAAGAAGACCTCAGAGTCAAAAAATGTTGGGAGCACGGGTGTGGCAAAAATTATCATCAGCAAACATGATGGAGGCTCCCCTAGCATTAAGGCCAAAGTGACCCTGCAGAAACCAGGAGAAAGCAGTGGCGAAGGTCTCAGGCCACAGATAGCCTCTTCAAAAAACTATGGTTCTCCATTGATCAGTGGTTCCACTCCAAAGCATGAACGTGGTTCTCCCAGCCACAGTAAGTCGCCAGCATATACACCCCAGAATGTGGACAGTGAAAGTGAGTCAGGTTCCTCCATAGCAGAGAAATCTTACCAGAACAGTCCCAGCTCAGATGATGGTGTCCGAGCACTTCCAGAATACAGCACAGAGAAGCATAAGAAGCACAAAAAGGAAAAGAAGAAAGTCAGAGACAGAGACCGGGACAGAGACAAAGACAGAGACAAGAAAAAATCTCACAGCGTCAAGCCAGAGAATTGGTCTAAATCACCCATTTCCTCAGATCAGACATTGTCGATGACAAATAACCCAATCTTATCTGCAGACAGGCCTTCAAGGCTCAGCCCTGACTTTATGATTGGAGAGGAAGATGATGATCTTATGGATGTGGCTCTGATTGGCAATTAAGAACCTTCTTTTCTAAACAGATATGTTCAGAGAAGAAACTAATGATATATTTACATATAAACCAACACAAGGGGTGAGTCAGACAGGCCTGATTGTGCTTAAGATTCCTAGTGGGCATGGCCTCTACAAGCTGGGTACATTTACAAAAGTATATCTAAACCCTACTAAAGGGACCATGGGGTGGGTTGTTCACCAACAAGTCATATTTCTTTGACAGAAATGTTAAAAAATACTTGCTTAAGAGAGGGAGGGGGTGGGAGAGGGTATAGAGACGGAAGGGCGGGAAAACTGTCGTGGGAAATATTCATATATATTTTTTCTCCCTTTTTCCATTTTCAGGACATGCTTTAAACCCATTTTAGTGCATGTATTTGAAGGGCTGGGCAGAAAATGAAAAAGCAATACATTCCTTGATGCATTTGCATGAAGGTTGTTCACCTTTGGTAGTTGTCCATTTGAAGCATGGGCAAGAGAAGGACTTTGGCAGTGTTGGACGCTTAAAGCAATGTTTGGTGTCTGTTTCTTAGGAGTGATTGGGGAGGGAAAATTATTTTAGCTATTTATTTGTAATATTTTAATCCTTAATGTTTTTGTCTTTATGCAATGTTTGTTTTTAAATCTATGAAGGTTATGGTTCAAAATGGTAGGCAGGAAGGAAGGGCAAGGTTTGTTTGGTGGTGGGGTCTTGCAGCTTTTCTGATGCTGCAGCATCCAGCCCACACAGGCTAATCAGCCATCTTTGGAGTTAAATAGAAAAACCAAAACTATTATCTTCGGAGGTTTTTCACAGGGTCAGACATCATAGGAATAATAGGAGTTACCTCCCTATGCAGTTAAAAAAATTATCTTTTTTCATTAAAAAGGAAGGAGGAGCTTTTGAGGGTATAAATATGTTTTCAGATTCTATACCCTGTGGTATGAAAACATTACAGAATTAATAGTTCTCCTAATTCCACAATGTGCCAAAAGTCTACATCCCAGCATTTTGTTTGCAGGAGAGCTGATGCCATTCCTAAGAGCTGGACTCTTTGTTTCTCTTCATCACAAGAAGGAGGAGTTCAGACTTAAGTCTCTCTACTGTATGTTCCCCGAGATAAACAGTTTTTTAAAATGCAGCCATAGTTCACTTAAAACAGTTTCAAGCTCACTTGAAGTAACAGGGGCCTGGAATACTAAGTGAGCATGAAGATAAACCTTGCTACCGTGTAGCACACAATTGGACCTTTTTGGAGAAACAGGTCTGAGTCTGGATTCTGAGGGACATCAAATGAAGCCCTTCTCATAAATATAGAAATCCAGGAGACCATTTTGAGTGCAAAAGAAGTTCTCAGTATTTGGAGGGTCCTCTCAAAAATCTGCGGCCTTACTTTGATTTTGCCACCTGCACTGTGCCATTCCTGATGATTCCATTCAGGATCTGTATCAGCGGGATGGGCCATAATCCCCAGCACAACTCTTCTGGATTACAAAAAGGAAAAAAAAAAAAAAAAAGCCAGGTGATTCATGTTTGTGTATGTTATAAGTGGAGTGACGTCATCAGATACGGATGATTTCTATATCCAACTCTCTGCAGGTTGGAGTTGGCATTGACTTGGAAAATCTACTGTGGCTTTCTTTCCTGACTGTTCCACATTTCCCTTGGTGTTCTCCCTTCTCTGGTCATCGGTTCTCAACAACTCTGCCATTTCTGTGTCCCAAGGCAATAAATAGGAAACAAAACTTTGTAAAGTGGAGCAAGAAAAGTTACCTGTTACCCTGTCAGAGTCCACTGTCTTGGGTGACACTAACGAGGACATGGGCAAGGTGACACTGGAGTGCTTTATCTTGTGGTGCTGTGAAGTGGCAGTGTCTCAGATATACAGCCAGGTTGGATTTCTCAGAAATTTGCCACCTGGTTCTGAATCTTCTCTTAGTTTCTGCAGGAAAGTTAAAAGTCATATGGTGTTTGAGTTTGTCTGGGTGGGTCGATCTCATGGGGAAATTGTACTGCATAGTTTAAGGGGCTCAGTCCCCCCAAGCAGAGCCAACAAATACCAAAATGAGTAAACTGGGAAGCTTTTTCTCTCTTTCTGTCTTCATCCCAGATCAAAGAATCCCGAGTTAGGATCTGGATGAAGGATAAGCCCCTGAATTGTCGATGGGCACACCCCACACAATGACCCAGCATCTGAACTTGCTTAACAGGGAGCCGGGGCTAAACTGCTTCACCCTGCCTGGGAACCAGGGAGCACTGCATTTCTCCACAGGGTGGAGGAGAAGAGGCAGGATAAACCAAGCCTGGACACCTCCCTCCCATCCAGGTGCACTCACTCTCCTGTTTCAAAAGACGGCAAGGACATGAAATCAACTTCTACCTGTATGCTGCTGCTGGACTTTTTGTATTTTCAGTTTGACCTGATTCTGTCTTTGGGCTTCATGTTAAGGGTCTTTGGGCAAATTCTGCTCTGATGTACAAGAATATTTCAGATTCAAAGTCAGAGTATCTTAAAATGTGTTTCTAAAGTGAGGAAGGGGACCTGATATAATTGCCAAAGCAAGCTTGAGGTTGATAACTCTTGAATTGGATTTCCTGTTTGTCAGACCAAGTTCTGAGATCTAGAACAGCAATATCATACATTTTCAGAAGAGCCATTGAGTCACAGCAGTATAGAAACATTCACAATCCCTGGGTAATCTCACTTTCTGTTTTATTTTCATCTTTAGCCCTGCCCCCAATTATCTGAAAAGTTAATTGGAATAAACTTTTGGAGGGACAGGCAGTATTACCTTAGAGACTAGGTGGGGAAACATGGAGCTGAGCTTTACAGTGTGAATTTAAACTGTACATCAGGAGCAGGGGGAGGGTCAAGTATTTCTAATTTGATTTTCTGTGTGTATGCTTCTGTAAATATTTTTTTCATTTTTTTGAAAGTGGATAAAATCGGTGGGATTCCCCCCCTCTAAAACATTACAAAAAATAAAAACCTGTTTCTTTACATACAAATAAATTCCTTTGATAAAAAGTCATATGCCCCTGGAGTGTTTTTTGTTTTTAAATAAGTCACATGCATCCCTGGCTGGTTTGGAACTCAATATGTAGCCTGATCTGTCCCCTTGTTTGAGTCTAGATTTTTGGAGCCCAGCCAGACCTAGAACTCCTCATCCTGCCTCCACTTCCCCAGTGGGGTGATGGGCTTTTTTTTTTTTTTTTTTTGGATTTGTCTCTTTGAGACAATGTTTCTAGCTAGCCAAGCTGGTCCAAGAAGTTGATATATAGCACAGTATGATCCAGAACTCAAACAGTCCTTACTCCATTGGCTTCTGGAATGTTGGGATTTAAGATATGAGTCATCACCATAAAACCTTCTTTGAATATTTTCATTTGGTAAGCTTCTCACAAATCCAAATTAATAAAAAACCAGTGGCTTCCCCGAATATTCTAAGTGGGTCCAAGGAATGCATAGTTGGTAGACCCAAGAAAGGACAGGGTGGGGCTGGAGAGATGGCTCAGTGGTTAAGCCCTCTGCTCTTCCAGGGGACCCGGGTTCAATTCCCAGCACCCACATGGCAGCTAACAACTGTCTGTAGTTCCAGTTCCAGGCAAACACCAAGGCAAATAGATAAATAAAGTTTGAAAAAAAAATTTTAAAAAAAAGGACAGGGTTTAGTTTTGTTTTCCTACTTTTCATTGGTCTTTGTCAGTTTTTCCTCACTTTTTCCTAACTTGCAGTTGTTATAAGTTCATCAGTAATTCTTGCTGGGATCTACTAAACGTTGCTGTTTTTTTCGCTGGTTGAAGTGATTTAAATGCTCAATGAGAATGCAACATACAGACCTAGGTTTTTGTGGGACCAAAAACTGAATGTTTTTTTTAGGAAGGCCTCTTTAGGGGAGGAAGTGTAGCTAGGGATAGTGACACATGCCATTAATGCCAGAACTGGGGAGTCACAAGTAAGTGGATCTACAGCAAGAGCGACATAAATTTTCAAAATGTCAAAAAAGAAAAATTTGATTTCGAGCAAGCTAAAGTTTAAAGTTTTTTAAAGGTAAGAGGCACTTGTTGCTCTTAAATGTCCATCTTGATCGGATTCTAATTAAAACTAAAAGGGGTGTGAGGCAAACTCATAGCTGCTTTGAGTATATAATTATAAGCAGTATTGTGGCCTCACGAGAGCTTTTTAATATTTCAGGATTGGTACATTGTGTAATTTGTTTCTCGTTGAAGGGACAACTCACTTTAGATTGTTTCATAATTCATGGACAATAGGTCATAGATCTTGACGGGTGGAGCTTCCATTAATAAAATGACTCGGACTAGCTTCTATACTAGGAGCCTAGTCCAATGAACGTCATAGTTTCTTGCGGGCAAACGCCCCCCTCCCCTCGCTCCTACACGCTTGTTTCTCCCGCCGAAATGGCGTCAGGTTGAGGCTCTCACCAACCAGCGCCCTGATTGGAGGGCGGGCAGCCACTATGGCCCATTGGGCGCCACCGGCCGGAGGGGCGGGGATGCCAAAGGCTCTTGTGCTTTGCCTGTCCCCACCCCACCGATGCGCGCCCCTCCCCCGGCCCAAGGAATGGGTGCCTGGCTGGGGCATTGCACCCCCTGACCCCGAGGTGTAGCCTCACTGTCAGTCCTGTGCGGAGCTGAGCGCTGGGACGGTCCGCCTCTTAGTGCCACCAGCTCCTGCCTTCTGGAGCTAGGCACTGAGGGAGGGACAGCCGCCCCGCAGCGGTCCCCCAGGCCTCCCCGCAGCACCCCGTAATGCAATTCACCGGGGCGGGGGAGGCGGCGGCGGCAGCAGTACCCACTGCAGCGGCGGCAGCACGGCCCCAACCCAGAGACGTCTAGAAAAAGGAGGAAAATGGCTCCGAGCAGGGACCGCCTGCTGCACTTTGGGTTCAAGGCGACAGTGAGTGCTAGAGGACGGGAGTTGGGGGGCCAGGAAGATGGGGGTGCTGCAAGCTCAGGCTGCCGGGGAAGTCACTAGTCTAGGGCTGGGGACACTGAGCTGAACGCTCAGGTTCCGCGTGGCTCGATGCGTGCCGGTGAGTCTGCCGAGCGGAGGGGAGGTTCCGGCGAGGTTCCGTCCGTCCCTGCTTTGCTCTCCTCCTCGCCGGTCCGCGAGCACGCGCGCACTGGCACCCGCCGCACAGTCCCCCCCCCCACACTGCACACACGCACACACGGGCACTTCCCTGCCTCTCCTGGTCCTGCTGGGCTCGTGCCCGGCCGCCCCACGCTCCCGCTGCTCGTGGGCTCCCCGTCCGGGGCTGCGGCCGGTGGGGGAGGGGTGGGCTCGCACGGCCGCCGCGGCGGAGCGCTCCTCCCCTCCCCCGGCGTTCCGAGGCCCGGCTCTGCCCAATGAGGAGCGGCGTTGCTGGCAGGTGGGGAGTGTTTTTGTTTTGGGTTGAAGTTGAGCCTTTGGAGAGAACCGAGCTAGCGACTGGCAGTCGTCGCGGCCGCGGAAGCCGCGGGCGGTGCTGGAGCCCCCGCGGGACTCGAGCGGTCTGTGGTCCGTGGCGGACGGGCGGGCCTCGCCTTACCGTCTCCGCCTCCCGCTCCCGGAACTCCCGGGCCTGCTCTGGCCCCTGTCTTTGCACTCCGCACGCCGCAGCGCCCTGCCCGGGCCGCACCCGCTGGCCTCATGAGGAGGGACGTGAACGGAGTGACCAAGAGCAGGTTTGAGGTGTGAGCTCGGAGGGGACTCGGGCGCCGAGGAAGGCCAGCTCTCGCACCCCAAACAGTCGCCCTTACCGGAGCCGCCTCCCTTGTGCGGCCCGCCACCCGCCCCCGGCGGGGCAGCCAGCGTCCTCTCCTGCTCGCGACCCGAAAGCCCCGCGCACCGGCTTGCCTTGCCTTCCGGGAGGCTCGCCTGCTGCCCCTTCCACCCGCGGGCCCTGGACGGGATTAGCCCTGGCGCCCTAAATCCCCCCTCCCCCCATAACACTCCGCTTCCCATTCTTTGCCCAGCCCTTGGCTAGCCTCCTTCCACCACGCAGTGCAGGCACCGGTCCCCGACTGGTCAGCGCCTGCTGCCTTCGTGGATCGTTTGTCACCTCCCGAGCGGGAATCGATGAGTCCTCGGTGGAAGTAGGAAGTGGGGGGGTAAACTGGGATAACAGAGGCAAGTGTTGGGGTTCTGGTGTAGTTTGGATAGTGTCCTAATAGTTCCTCTTCCTCGTTTAGTCTGTACTTTGTGGGTCATTGTTATTGGTAACTTAGATATCTGTTCAGAGAATGCGAGGAAGGTCTAGGAGCCTTCGGAGAATTCATTTGTTTTGTGTCTAGCGTTTGTTCTCTGGTGTGGGAGGTTTGGAGTCTTGGATTTGAATAGTAGGTCGTCAGAAAGCTCTTTAAAGAGAATTAAAGAGAAAGGGATTCCTTTGGGAAGTATTGTAACTACCGATGAAATACAATAGTATAACAATGTGCAGGAGGATTCAGTGGTAGCTTGAGAAACAAAGAAACTTATACAAGAGTAAATGTTACCTGGCCTTTTCTGGCAGAGACTCAGGCTGACCTGCAGTCACTCCAGGCTCAGTGTACATCTCACTTGTGTTTTTCTCTCTCTCGTAGTTTCTCCTTTAGCTCTCTTTGAAAGCTGGAAATGAGGCAGAAGGTGATTAAAGTCTTAAGCAGAGGATGAAACCTCTGTTTAGTCTTTATATATATTTTTTAAGAATATGAGAAAGTTACAACTAAAGAGTAAGGTAGGGCAGCTGTGAAGGAAATTTAAATTCGGACTTACAGTATTAAGTTGCAATGAGGAGTGGAGAAAATCACAGTCATTGGTTACATTAGAGTTTTCTGTGTAACTTACCTTGTGGATGGGGTGTGCAGGAGAGCATAATAAAAGGTACCCTTGTACGATGGACATTGTATTGCTCTCAAGTAGAGTCCGATAAGGTTAGTTTATGGTGGTGTCAAATACAGGACTACTGTAAAACCATTGCAATTACAACTTGACATTTGGCGTTTTAGTTGTGCTCAAAAGCTTCCAAAATGCTGAAGATTGAGTGAACATAACCTTTGGATTGCAGTTCTTTTTTTTTTTTTTTTTTTTTTTTTAATTTAGAAGATGGTACCAGATGTCATCATAGATGGTTGTGAGCCACCATGTGGTTGCTGGGAATTGAACTCAGGACCTCTGGAAGAACAGTCAGTGTTCTTAACCTCTGAGACATTTCTCCAGGCCGAATTGCAGTGAATTCTTTACCGATTTGCTATTTTCTTTTAGGTTGTGGAATAATTATTGAGAATGACATTGTCATTTGTGCTTTAAAACTACATTGCTGTTTCTTACTTTGAAATGCTTCTTTTCTTTTCTTTTTTTGAGACAGGGTCTCATGTAGCCTGTGACCTTGAGGTGATCCTCCACCTCCCAAATGCTAGGATCACAGATGTGAGCCACCATGCCCTGCTTCAAGAAATTTTAAGTCCTCAAAATTACAAGGCTGTGGTTTGCACACCTTTAATCCCAGCACTCAAGATGCAGAGACAGGCAGATCTCTGCTTATTCAAGGACACGATGGTTTACTGTAGCAGAGAGTTCCAGGACACCCAGGGAAACAGAGAAATCCTGTCTCAAAGTAAAATTCTTAGATCTCAGAGAATCCTTTATAAGGGGCTGATTATTTCTAAGAAGGTTACCTCAATGAGAAATTTTGTGGATTAATGAAACTATTATTCAGAAAATATAGTTGATCTCAGATTGTGAACATGAGTAATATTAGGGATAGACTCTTGCCCCATTCCAAGATGAGAGAGACTTATCTTTGTATGCTTGATTCATTATCCCTTTTTATGAGGATGTTCTAATGTTCTTTGTATGTGCTCGTGTGTGTGTGTGTGTGTGTGTGTGTGTGTGTGTGTGTGTGTGTGTGTGTGTGTGTGTTTCTGTGTGTGTGTGTGTTTCTTTGTTTTGTCTTGGTGGTACTGGGAACCCAGCACAAGACCCTGCAAGAGCTCCATCCTCCAGCCTTTGTTTTTTGAGACTAGTTTTCATGAGGTATGTAGCCCAAATTGACCTGGAACTAACTGCCAGTGATCCTCTTACCACTCTCTCTTGAGTTTGGGGATCTAGGCATGTATCACATTGTCCAGCTTGGGAATTATTTATATATATACTTTTGAATGTTGTAATCAGAGGCCACATACTCTCAGAGCCATATATACAGAAAAGTTTTTATGTTAATCTGAGCCTAGTGCCTGGAAACTGTAATTCAGCACTTGGGAGACTGGAGCAGGATTTGCCCAATTTGAGTTCCAATCAGTCTGGTTTATATACTGAGTTCCAAGACAGCCTTAGCTGTAGAGTGAGACCCTGTTTAAACCTTGTGTCCTTCACTACTGTCTCCAAAGGGAAATTTAAAATTAAAAGGAAGAGAGATCACTGGTTATGTAAGCCAAATATACAGCCTCTGTGTAAAACCAAAGTACGTGACTTTAGGGTAAAGAATGGAAGAGAGAGAGATTAAAAACTTCATGTTCCTTGCTCTGTTACTTTGTGGGGGTTTTTATTGTTAAAAATTTTAAAGATAATTTTATTTTATGTGTATGATTGTTTTGCCTGCATGTGTGTGTGTGACATCAGATCCCCTGGAACTGGAGTTACAGATGGTTGTGAGCCATCATGTTAGTACTGGAAACTGAGCCCGGGTTCTTTCCAAGCGCTGTAAGTGCTCTTAACTACCAGCCCCACATTGTTTGTGTGTTGGGGTTTCACACCGTTGCCCAGGATGGCAGGAAGCTGCCAGCCGCCCTCTTACCTAAGGCTCCACTCCATCCATGTGCTATTGAAATTTTGATTCCTACAATTCTGTCTTACATTCAAGGCAAGTTAGGACCCAAGAGCTTACAGTGCTACAGTTGTACAGTTTAATAGAAGCGGACCGAGAGCCTAATCTCTGGGGTTTGTTTTTGTTTTTAGAGATTTATTTTGTGAATGTGTACCTGTGTGCATGTACATTCATCGGAGTGCAGGTGCTGTGGATGTCAGAGAAATAAGATCCCTTGGATCTAGAGTTCTAGGTGACTGTGAGCTCCCCGAAGTCGGTGTTGGGAATCAAGCTTGTTAAATGGTCTTAACCAGTGGGCCACTCTCCAGCCCCCAGTCTCTATTTTTTTACAGTTAATATTTTCATATTATTCTGTTTTTAGTGTAACTTACCCTAAAGCCCATTAAATGTGTGGGGAAAATGTGCTTTTCCTAAAACCCATTGAATATGCTTTATTTTGTGTGTGCTATCAAATTAATGATGTGTTTTTCATTTTAACTGTGTTACCTACCCAACATTCATTTAGCAAGATTAACATTTAAACATCTAGCTTGCCCTTAGCTTCAAAGTGAGATTTTTTTTTTCAGTTTAGTTTCTACTTTGTCATGTTTTTAGTAGGTCCGTATGAAGATACCAAAATGCTGGGAAAAGTTCTGACTTGAATTTATTTATTTTTAAATCTTAATTATCATTTTTTAAAAGGCGGTACTGCTACTTTTTTGCTGACTTGAAAATATTTTATGATCAATGCCTGGAGATGTTAAGAGCATAGGTTAGGAAGTGAAAGGCACTGTTTTGGACATATTGATTTTATTTTACTATTCCTCGTTATACTTCACTGGCTTATAAATATATAATACTGCAGACATCAATGACAGTAGGTCTTGTCTTTGGTTTTTGGTTTTGTATTGCTTGTTTGCCCTGCTTGTGTTATTTTGTCAACTCATTTTATCCACAGTAACAAAAATCATAGTATGGCACAAAGAAGGAACATACTGTACCAGTTTGGAGACCTGGTCATAATCTGGATTTTGCCATGAACTAACTTTTTATTACTTAATTTGTGTGGCCTGGTGATTTTCTTCTCTCTCTCTTCACCCGCCTCCTTACTAAACAAGGGAGTTAAAAACAATTATTTAAGTACCTTTTGGTTTAGTAACCTATGAATCTGTGACTTAAAAAAATAATAATAAATGTACAAAGCCAGATGTCCTTGATTATTCTTTCTGCAACACTCATACATTGGTTCAAACTGGCATGGTGGTGCACACCTGTTGTCGAAGACACTTGGGGTGATGAGGTAAGAGGACCACTGAAGCCATGAGTTGGAAATCAGCCTGGACCTAGCTTAAAAAAAAAAAAAAGTTTTCAGCCTCAGTCTCACAATCCTGCTATGACATAGATTTCAAAACAAAACCCCAAACAAAGCATTCAGATGCCCTTTTTATTTCCTAAAGGTTTTATATCTTCTGAAGAGCATTCTGCATATCTACCAATTAAAAAATTTGTTTTTATTTTATGTGTATGAGCATTTTGTCTGAGTGTGTGTAAATATACCATATGCGTGTCTGTGTCCTCTGAGGCAGAAGAGGGCATTAGATCCCTTGAATCTGGAGTTAGAGATGGTTGTGAATCACCACGTGGGTGCTGAGAATTGAACCTGGTTTCTTTGAAGGGAGTAGCAAGTGCTGGTAACCTCTGAGCCATCTCTCCAGCCTTCTCTCCCTCTTTCTTTCTTTCTGTTGTTTTAGACAGGGTCTCTGTTTTTAAAAATTGTGTCTGTGTGCATACAGGTACTGCAGCTTTCGAGAGTCACTTTTGATTCTTCCTGTTGAGGATTCTGCGTATTGGGGTTTGAGTAGAAGAGTGCTTTGCTGGCTGAGCTGTCCTGTCAGCTCTGGTTTTGTGTTGTTGCTTGGTTTGTATACTGGAGTTTTGCCTGCATGTATGTCTATGTGAGCATGTAGGATGACCTAAAACTGGAGTTATAGACAGCTGTGAGCTGCCATGTGGGTGCTGGGAATTGATCTCAGGTCCTCTGGAAGAGCTGCCAGTGCTCTTAACCACTGAGCCATCTCTTTTTAGTTCCCAGATTTGTGTTTTGAGACATGGTGTTGTGTAATTCAGGCCATTTCAAAATTAGTGCACAGCCAAGGCTGGCCTTGAACTCGTGATCCTCCTGCCTCATCCTCGATTGCAGGCTGACCTCCCATGCTTTACTGTTAGTTGTTTTAAATGCAGGATCTTCTAAGCAGCAGTCCTGAAACTCCGTGTGTAGACAGAGACCTGCTACCTGACCTTGCACTGGGATGAAGGTGTGGGCCAACACTGGCAAGAATTTGTTTTGAACATTGTAGGGATTAACTTTAAAAGCAATTCTCTGAGAGTTCGCCCCTCTTTTCCTCTCCTCAGCCTTAGGGGTTGTAACTGGACCCCACATGTGCTAGTCAGACCTTCTTCCTCCCAGCTGAACTCCTGTCCATTGCACAATCTTCACTGGGCAAAAACTCCACAAAGTGTATTTTTGTTTGTTTTTTCAAGACAGTTTCTCAGTGTAAAAGTCCTGGAACTAACTGTGTAGACAAGGCTGGCCTTGAACTCACAGAGCTCCTTCCATACTTGCCCCTGCCTCATGGCTACTGGCCTTAAGGTGTTTTTCTTTTGTTTCCTAATTGGACTTTTTTTTAAAAAAATTTATTTATGGGGGCTGATGAGATGGCTCAGTGGTTAAGAGCACTGACTGTTCTTCCAGAGGACCGGGGTTCAATTCCTAGCACCCACATGGCAGCTCATATATGTCTGTAGTTCCAGTTCCCAGTTCCAGGCAAATAAATAAAAATAAATAAAGTTTAAAAAAATTATTTATTTAATATGTATATATTATATAGAAGAGGGCTCCAGATCTCATTTCAGATGGTTGTGAGCCACCATGTGGTTGCTGGGAATTGAACTCGGGTCCTCTGGATGAGCAGTCAGTGCCCTTAACCTCTGAGCCATCTCTCCAGCCCCTTAATTGGACTTTTTTGAGGTAGACTCCTGTTCCATAACTCAGATTGGCACGGAACTCACCATATAGCCCAGGCTGGCTACAACTTCTGACTCTTTTCAGCCTCCCAAATGCTGAGGTGCAGAAGTGAGCTGTCAGACCTAGCAAGATCATCATTATGTTGAAGGTAACTACTTTCCACTCTGATATTCCTGTATGTTAGATCATTTGTGTTTTCCTAATAAGATACAACAGCCCCCCTCTCCCCCCTCCCCATTTTTTGAGACAGGATCTTACTAAGTTTACAGGCTGACTTTGAGCCTGCTCAGTATCCTTCAACTGTGGATCCTCTAGTACTCATCAGAAACTGTGATTATAGTACCACAGGTCTATAATTTATTTATTTTTGGTTTTTTGAGACAGTTTCTCAGTTTCTGGTATAGTCCTGGCTTTCCTGTAGTTCACTCTGTAGACAAGGCTGGCCTTGAACTCATAGAGACCTGCTTCCGCGTTCCAGGTGCTGGGATTAAAGGTGTGTGTCACCACTGCCCAGATACTGTTTTTTTTTATTTATTTCTTTATTTTTGAGAAAAGGTTTTACTTAGTATCCCTGGCTGGCCTGGAACTCACTATGTAGACCAGGCTGGTCAGGAATTCACAGAGATCTGCCTGCTTCTGCTTCTGGACTCCTGGGAAAGGTGTGTACCACCAAGGCTGGACGAAATTATCAGATCCTTTGGAGCTGGAATTACAACTGGTCTGAGCTACCTGACATGGGTATGGGAACTGAACTCTTCTCTGAGTCCAGGTCCTCTGAAAGAACAGCAAGCTCTCTTAAAAGATTCTAACCTGTGGTTGGAGGTTCTTAAGAGGTCACAGAACAACATGCAGGAGTCAGTTCTCTCCCCCCACCACGTGGGTCTCAGGCAGTCTCACTGGTCCCTGCTGACTCTGTGATTCACTGAAGGGTGCAGCAGAACTAAGAAGATTTGCTTAAAACTAACAAGATAACATAGATGAGTAGCTGACAACCTTCCTTATGCTGTGACCCTTTAATACAGTTCCTCTTGTTGTGCTGACCCCAACCATAAAATTATTTCCATTGCTACTTGTAACTGTAATTTTGCTACTGTTATAAATTATAATGTAAATATCTGTTTTCCAATGGTCTTAGGCAACTCTTGTGAAAGGGCTCTTTAAACCTCAAAGGGATCTCGACTTTCAGGTTGAGATCTGCTGTTTTAAGGGATGACTGGTATGTAAAAACTTCAGTGTCAAATTAGAAAGTCATACAGTTACCCATACCTTTGAAAAGTGAGAGAGTTTCCAGTAAAGGAAACTCACTTTTACTGTTTAAACTCCCCTATTTTTTCTTGATAATACTGTAACTGACAAAGCACTATTGAACAGCAAGAGTTTGGTGTTTAATCTCCGAGTGGCATCAGTTCAACTCATGTTATGACAATAAAGAGATGTTGGCAATCTTATTTTAAAATAAAGACATAAAGATAAAGTTAAATAGTTTTTTTTAGTGCTCTGTGTTAGTTCACAGCAGCAGTGCCAGGATTAGGTCTCCTGGGATCTTCATTTCTGTATTTATACCAAAGCTTTTTGTCTGGATAAGAGACTGAAATGTCACTTAGTGCCTATAATCCACCATGTGAGAAATATAAGGTCTCTGTAAATAGAATTATTTTTCACTGGTGGACTGAGTGTTCTACCTCAGTGGCAGATCATGGTTAGGCCCTGAGTTAGATCTTCAGTACTGTAAAAATAAACAACACAGTAAATACAGGTATTTTTCTGTGTTTTTAATATAAGGACTTGCTGAAGTAGTATAAGCTAGCCTTGAATTCAGTATATAGACCAGGTTGGTCTTAAAATTACAACCCCATACACATATACACCTTAGCGCCCTATCCAGTGTTGACTGTTTTTGTTGTTTTGTTCCGCTTGTGAGACCTAAGCATCCATGCTGACATCAAGCCTCTTATGCAGCTGAGGATATCCTTGCACTTGTGACCCTCCTGCCTCTACCTCCCCATGTTTATATGGTACTTTAGGATTCATACCCAGGGCTTTGTGCAAGCTAAACAAGTATTCACTCAACTCAGCTACGTTTCCAGCTCTGTTGTTTCCGGAGGATTAAGCCCTTAGTAAAGCTTCACTTTTGTTGTACTTTTTAAAGGCAAGTCTACATTTCAGAGACATTTATGTAACAGGTCAGTTGTGACTAAGAATACTGAATATTAATGAAGCCTCTTATCTTTTACAGTTCCAGTTCATGATAATGTACTAGGAAGTTACAACATTAAGCACATTCTAATTTATTCAAAGAACATTTCAAAATACCAGTTTTCTACAAGTACATTGTAGAAATAAGTTATAATGTGATTCTTTTTTTTACATAAACTTGTTTACATACAGAGCATGCAGCCGTTGGCAGCAGCTGATGAGTATCAGCACCACAGTGCTCCTTCACAAAGCCACCACATCTCCTACCTGTATTCACTTTTATCCTAGCTTCGTTTTCTATGGAGAGGGAAGAACAGCCAGCCTCTGGGGTAAAAGCTGACTGATGCAGTGTCTTAAAATGTCAATTTACAGTTCAATGCCAGTATCTCATCTTAGCAGACATTTATCACAACTGCTTGACAATAAGTACTGTAATGGCTTTAATGAAATACTGCTGAATTATTACTACATTTTGTCAGACAAAAATTCAGGGGTCCTTCAGTTTAATAAGCCCACTATAGAAAACTGGACCAAATTAGAAGATTATAATCCTCACTTTGTAAAAGACCTTTTCCTCTAAATAATAAATTCCTAAGAAAGTGTAGGTTCCTATGCCTAAAGTCCCAACACTTTGGAGGTAAAAGCAAGAGAATTACAAATTTGAGGTCTTTGACAGCTACATGATACCTTGTTCTCAAAGACCAAAAGCTAGCTGGGTGTAGTGCACATTTCTGGAATGCAGAGGCAAGCCAGGGAGGGCTACGTAGTGAGACATTGTCTCAAAATACACCACCAGCAGCAACAACAACAAAACCACAAAAAAACCAAACAAACAGATATTTTAAACTATTTGTAAACTAAATTACAAAAAGCCTATTTACAAACACTTGTATGCTACAAAGTAACAACAGTAAGCATGAATTATTTATGCCTTCCTTGAATGGCAGGCAGCTTGCTAAAGCTACACAAATTTGGAACTTTGAGCTCATGGTGGAGGTATTATAGCTATTATAGATTCACAAAATTGGACACAAAGAGTTTACTCTGAAAAACTTCTCCAAGGTCACAAGCCTCTTCCCAGGATCCATAGGACTGCTTGTCTGAGACCTACTTAGTCCCTAGCCAGAGATGCAGTTCTGAAGATGGTCTTGCTTTGTAGCCCCATCTGTGGTGTCATTTTGTGTAGTCTCTAACAAATAAAGCTTGTCTGAAGGTCAAAGGGTAGAGTTGGCCCTAGAGGCTAGGCACACACCTTTAATTGAGTTGAGCACTTGGGAAGCAGAGGCAGATTGATCTCCATGAGTTCAAGGCCACCCTGGATTATACAGAATTAATCCAATGTAAAAGAGAAGCACCCAAACTCATACCTTTAATCCTAGACACACCTTTAATCTAGAAATGTTGAAATAGGAAGTGTTGTGGCTGGGCTCTGGAGATCTTGAGCATTCAGTCTGAGGATTCCTGAAGACAGGACCTCCCCATTTCAGCTGAGGACTGGGCAAGGTGAGAAGTGGCTGAGGCTTGTTCTTTGTCTTTCTGTTCTTTCAACATTTACCCCAATATCTGGCTCCAGAGTTTTATTATAAGACCAATTAGGATTTGTACAAAACTCATCTGATTTAAAATTTGTGATCCTTCAGCCTCAGCTTCCCCTGTGCTGGGCTCATGGCGTTCACCACCGCACCCCATTCAGTTTACATTGCTAGTAGTCATCAGATAGTTACTGACTCCCGTGTGTGTACTTGGTGTTATGAATACCAGGCAATGTGAAAGGGAACAAAACCAAAATCCTGGTGGAGATTGTTAAACTATGATGATGAGAACTAAATATCCAAAAGCATTGCTGGTGTGGATGGGGCAAAGGGATTTGTCTCTGGTAAAGTAAGCCATAAGTATCTTTGAGCAGAACTTTTCTTTGAAAATATCCTGTTGAGCTAGAGATGAAATTAAATGAAAGACTACCTGCCTAGCATCCATAAACCCTTGCGTTTGCTCCAAAAGTAAAGTTTCACTTCTGCTTTCTAGAGACACAATTTTTTTTGAAATATTTATTTATGTGTATAAATGACCTGTCTTCATGCACATCAGAAGGGAAAATCAAATCTCATGACAGATGTTGTGAGCCACCATGTGGTTGCTGGGAATTGAACTCAGGACCTCTAAAAGAGCAGTCAGTGCTCTTAACCTCTGAGCCATTTCTCCAGCTGAACATAGTTATTTAAAACATTTGAGACTATTTCTCTGTGTAGCCCTGGCTGTCCTGGAACTTGCTCTGTAGGCCAGGCTGACCTGAGCTCATGAGTTCTGCCTCCCAATTGTTAGGATTAAAGGTGTGGGCCAACCCCTCCCCAATAATTTATTCATTTTTATTTTATGTGTATTATTGTTTTGCCTGCATGTATTGTCTGTGTGAGGGTGTTGATGCTGGGAAATGAACCCAGGTCCTAGCCATCTCTCCAGCCCTGATCTATGTTTCATTTTGTATGCTTGTAGACTGGAGTGAGTTCATACACTGTTTTTAATGTGCTGCTTTGACTGTGCCTCCTCACGTGAGCTCAGGTGAAGATTTTCTGATTGTGGCACTCAATGAGTAGATCATTTCATGGATATTCGATTAAGGATATTCTACATTGTAAAAGTGGAGATAATAGGATTTTCTGTCATTAAAAGTTATACAATTTGTGTTTGGCATGATAGTTCATACCTTTAATCCCAGCACTGGGGGAGCAGAGACAAGTGAATCTGTGAGTTTGAAGCCAGCCAGGTTTAAATAGTGAGTTCCAGGATAGCCAGAGCTACATAATAGAGAGCCCTTGCTCAAAACAACAACAACAAAAGAAAAAAACCAAACATACAAATATGTGCCACTACTCCTTGCAAGTAAAGGATTCCTGACCTGCATCATCAGAATCCATCTGTTTTTCACCATTTTTGCTATAGTCATTGGATAGAAAATACCACTGCCTTCTTCTAATCTCTTATACTCAAATGATGTTTTATGTGATTATGTCTCCAGAAGGCAGGAGTGATTCAGTTTCTGATATTTAAATACTACATTTATTTAGCACATGTCATGGTGACCTGGGGGTAGTGGTTAGAAGCCAACTTGCACAATTCATTGAAAGAAAAAAAAAAAAAGAAGCCAACTTGCACACATTTTTTCTTCTACAATATGAGTGCTGGGAATTGAACTCAGGATTCCTCAGGGACTTTTAGATGTTGTTCAAGATTGTAAAACCAAGTAAGAAGACAAAATACTCAACAACAACAAGAAAAAGAATGAAAGTGTAAAAGAGGGCACAAGGAATGGCTCAGTGCACATATAGTACCATTATGGTGACCCATGTGAAAGCTATATGTGGTCTTGCATATGCCTTTAACTCCAGCACTGGGCATGGGGGACAGAAGAATTGCTAGGGTTAGTGAGTGAGACCCTGTCTCAAGGGAGTAGTCAATTGTAGCAGGACACCTGACATCTTCCTTTGGCCTGTGCATACACATGGACACATGATGCACATGTATGTATATATCATATATACACAAACAACTTTAACCTGAAGTGCAAGCCAAGAATTGGTAGTGGATGTAGGCAATATAAACAAGATAGAAATCAGCATAAAAGAAAACTGCTGCTCAGTCAGTTGTTAAAAGGTGTCCAAAACACTATTTAGTAATGTGTGTGTTTTTACATGTTTTCCTTCTTTGGTGTCTTTATCTTGACATGTCTTTGTTAGGAGAGGTTTAGGCATAGTATAGTAATAAAATATACTGACCATAGTTTGTAAAAAGCAATTAAATTTCTACTGAGGAAAAATTGTTGGGTGGGGAAATTATAACCTTATTTTTGTTCAGATTTATTTAGCATACAAAATTTTCCTTTTGGATTCTGACAAGGAAACCAGGCAATTGGAAAAACATCTGGTGTTGGTTGAGTGAGGGAATAGCATAATCTTGTAAAAGCTACTTATAGGAAAAGTATTTTTTAAAAAACTTCTCAGGTGGTATGACATACCCAGCACTCAGGATACAGAGGCAGGCAGTCTGTCAGTTTGGGGCCAGCCTGGTCTACACAGAGAAACCCTATCTCAAAACAAAACAAAACAAAAAAACCAAACAAACAAAGCACAAAACAAACAAAAAAACTTGTCCAGTTTAACTATGGGTTTTTTTATGAATATTCTGCCTTAATTTTTTCTGAAACTGTTCCTGCCTCCATAAGATTTGACCTATCCCAGGCTACTAGTGGAAATTACAAAGTTTGTTCAAATCTATGAGAATGTGACCACTAGCTATATGTTTATTTCAATGAAGAACCATTTTTTGTCGTAGTAGTAGTAGTTGCTGTCCGGTACCCCTCAACCTCCAACTACTATTGAGTAGCTAGAATTAGTTCATCCTGGAAATGCTGCTGCTTTTTAAAGGTCACTCAGCAGGCTGCAGTCCTCTGGCACTTGACTGTTCCTGGAGCGTGTAACAGGCCTTTATTAGAGTATGAGACTCTGGGGTTGCTGTCAGCTGATGCTGTTTTTCCGTGTGATGTTTTGTTGTTCTGAGGTCTGACTTAGACTTTCTTACATGTTAGCAGCAGTGATTCCAGAAGGTACTTTAGTGTTCCTTAGGGCCAGGCCTTGGAAACCACTCATCATCACTTCATTGTTTTTCTTTAACCTTCATGTGTTTGATTGGGAGTATGGTATGTGTACTCAGTGCCATGTTCATCTGTGTGAGTCTAATTGCGCACATGCCACAGTGGACTTGGAAATGTGGGAAGACAACCTTACCTACCCGTCTCCCGTCTTCACTGTCTGCCACTCTACACTAGACTACACCAGTTCTGTGAGCCCCCAAGATTCTGTGTCTGCCTCTCATCTACCCTGAAGGGCTGTGATTACAGGTACACTGCCCATCTGGCTTTAAATGGATTCTGAGATTTGAACTCAGGTTCTCATGCTCAGGTAGCAAGAGTCTTTCCCACTCAGTAGTCTCTTCAACCTTGACTTTGTTGTTTTTTGGTTTAATTTTGTAGATATGGCCCAGGCCAGCTTTAAAACTCAGGATCCTCCTATCCCTGTCTCCCAAGCACTGGTGTTACAAGCATGGACACTGTTGCCAGCTGAGAGTTACCTTTTAAAGCCAATTAACTTCTCAGTGAACTTCATAGGGAAGCTGGGAGCCCAGAGGCTTCTTTGTATCTTGAACTTTCCACTTTCATGTATATAACACATTTTATTATCTACTTGTAGGTCGACACTTATTTTACCTCTGTCTTTGGGCTACTGGAATAATGCTGAGCCTGTGTCCAACAATTGGATGAAAATACATGCATTTATTATTTTGAAACAGGGTCTTTCTAAGTAGTCCTACTGACTTAGAGGTCAGTGTGTAGACCAGACTACCTTCAAACTAACAGATTTGCCAGTTTCTGCTGCCTGAGTGCCTGTGCCACCATGCCCTGGTAGATGAAAATAGTGTTCTGTACAGTTTAATGTCTTAGTAACCTTAAAGTAACCTTAGTAACCTTAAAATAGCCATAACCCAGCCTTTGTATATGTAGGATCTCTAGTTTGAGGTAAGCAAAAGGAACAGTGAAAAACCAGAGTGCAGTTGGATGATATGCAGTGATTTAGAAAAATGATCAAGACTTGTGGGGTGGGGTTGGATTTTGCTTAGCAGTGGAGCTGTTAAGCAGCATGAGTCAGGCTCTGGGGCCAGTTCCCAGCACCACTAGAAAGAAGATAGGATTCTAGCTAAGTCTGGTTGTCATATATCAGAAGTTACAACTGAAGCTGAGGGTTCATGTGTTAGAAAGTAGCCATAGAAACATAGTGAGACTGTCTCAAAACCAGCCACCAGGCGGTGGTGACACCCACCTTTGATCCAAGATGAGTTTTTGAGGCCTGCTCTACAGAGCTAGTTTTAGGACAGGTTCCAAAGGTACACAGAGGAAACCACTAACTAAATAAATAACCAGAACGAAACCACTTATCTGTGTATTAAGACTCCTGAGACATAAACAATCTTAAAAAGCAGAAGTGTCAGGCAAACACCAAGGCAAATAAATAAGTAAATAAATAAGTTTTAAAAAAAAAAAAAAAAAAGCAGAAGTGTTTGTGTGTAAGTCAGGGTCACACAGTGAATAAAGCTTTAGTATCTAGGAAGTCAATAAAACAGCCCACTTTTAAGATTGAAGGGTTGAGATGAGTTTGGAGCTTGTGGTAGAAGGCTTGTTCAGTGTGTGTTGTCCTCAGCACTGCCACAGATAGTATGTCACAAGCAAGTGTACAGATGTGAGCCCTGGTTTGTGATAGGAATGTAGACAGGAGTACAGCCACTAAAGAAGTCAGTTTAATGGGTTTTTAAATTTTTATCAAAATGTCACATGACTATAATCACATTTCTAGATGAATTAAAAATAGGCATTCACATGAATAGGTATATAAGAGTGCTGATAGCAACTAGGGAGGCAGAGGCAGGAGGCCAGCCTAGTCTACAAAGTTTCAGGACAACCAGAGCTGTAAAAACAAACAAACAAACAAACAAAAGAAAAACAAAACAGAAAGGAATGCTGATAGCAGCATTATTCCCAATACCCAGAAGGCCTGTTAACAACCTGGGTGACCACTAATAAGAATGAATGAACAATGTAGTTTATACAAAGTACCTGAAAGGAAATGAAATACTGACACCAGTAAAATGTACAGAAATCTAGCATTATAAAAAGAGACCAGTGATGCAGATGTTCTAGGTACCTGTATATGAAGTAACCAGGCATGGGAAAACTCATATACTGTGTGGATTACAAGGGAATGGTGGGGCTTCCACATGCTTGCTCAGGGCTTATGGTATGTTCTGAGAGGGTAAGGACATTTGGGACTAGGAAGATGGTGATAGCACAGCAATTTTAATTACATTAAAATGCACCAAGATCCCACTAAATTTCACGCTTCAAATGATTTGTTACATGAATTTCTCTTTTTAAAAGCTTTTTTGGCTGGGTGGTAGATGCAATTAACCTTGTGCTCTCGAGTTTGAGGCTAGCCTGGTCTATCTATAAAATGAATTTTGAGGACGGCCAGGGCTACAGAGAGAAATCTTGTTTGGAAAAAAAGCAACTAAAGGTTGGTGTCAGAAATGTTGAGTGAGTTAGTGACGCATTGCCTACGATCTCTTCTGTTCAGGAACCTGAATCAAGAACCTAGGCTGTGTAACTAACTCAATGAGACCCTGTCTCAAAAATACAAACAGTCTCAGCAGTTAAGGGGATTTTGCACCTAATTGGGGATTTGAGTTCTATTCCTGGGATCCATATAGTCAATTTCTGCAAGTTGTTTTCTGACCCATGATGTCCACCTTCCAATGGACACATAAAAGTAAGTAAGGGTTGTTTGTTTGAGAACAGTTTTTAAAGGGCTGAGGATATAGAGTGCTTGTCTAGCATATGCAAGCCCCTGTGTTTAATCTTTACCTGTCAATAATTTACGACAATAGTGATGATTAATTTTATGTGTCAACTTTAGGGGGTTGTGGATCCTTAAATAAGAAAGTATTTCTCTGGTATTTCCTACCCCACGCTTTCTTAAACTAAGACATCAGAGCTCCTGGGCTTTTGGACACTGGCTCCACATGCCAATAATCTCAAGCATTAATCTCTTGATATATATACATAGATACATAAATACACAGACCTTCTATCGAAACTGTTTCTTCAGAGAACACAAATATATTGTTACTCAGAAATTGACTAACTTGAACTATAGTTCAAGACCCTGTTTTTTTCAAACTAAAACACAATATATTAGAGGAAAATTTTCTTAATCTCCAGTAAGCAAGCACTGAGACATTTGTTGTTTACAGATCTGCCTTACATGAACTATTAATGTTGTTCAAGCTTAAAGGATACGGTACCAGATGGTAACTCGAAGAAAAAAAAACACTATGAATGTTAGTTACAGAGGTAAATATAAAAGACTATAAATAAATTGTTCTTTTATTATCTTAGTTGAATTGAAAGACAGTTACATAATTAAGAATTATAGTTTGGGGCTTATCAGATTAATATATAATCACAGAAAAGGGAAATAGGGTTTACTTGTAGTATAGTTTCTGTATTTTATAGGAAATGGGCAATCTGAAGTATATCGTGGCTAGCTAAGGTGCATACTGGAATTGCTAGAGCAACAATTAGGAAAATAATAATTGAAAAAAATTTATTTTAGGAATTAAAGCAGTGGCAGCCCACACCTTCAATCCCAGCACTCAGGAGGCAGAGGCAGGCAGATCTGAGTTCCAGGACAGCCAGGGCTACACAGAAATCCTGGCTGGAAAAACAAACAAGCAGAAGGAATTAGGGGATGGATAGATGGCTCAGCGGTTAAGAAAACTTGTTTTCTTATTGTCAGTGGTGATGGCTCTAATCCAGCAAGCAGAGGCAGGCAAATCAGTGAGTCCAGAGCGAGCCTGGTCCAGAAGAGCTCTGATTGCCAGCCCTGCTTGGGCCAAGCACAGCTGTCCAGAACTCCAGTTTCAAGGGATCAGGCTCTCTCTTCTGACCTCCACAGGCACCAGGCATGCATGTGGTGCAGAAATACAAACCAGCAAAACCACACATACATAATAAATGAAGACATTATAATAGCACAACAAAAATAACTATTCAAAAGCATAAAGGGAGTAAAGGTGGGGTGAGGTTAGGAAGACAGACACTGCCTTTCCCCAGCTTTGCCGTGGGGTGTGATTGAGGCAGTTTTCTTGTCTACTCCTACCTCTTTGAGAATCAAGCAAATCCTAGAAAAGAAACACAGCAAAATCACCCATTCCCTAGTGAGTTCCTTGGAAGCTGGTAACAAAATCAGGTACAACTTCCAAGAGAAAAATGCCAGAGGAAAGTCAATCTGGCCCTGTAAAGAATCATAGGAGATGGCTCTCAGGGGGTTGTTTAGATAGAAAAAATAAAATAATGCACATAGAAAACAAGTAGCCTCAGAGACATGCAGAATGAAGTAGAAATGAGCTTAACACTTGAGTCAATGCATAGATTGTGACTGGCCCTGGGGGCACTTGTCTTTAATGCCCTGTGGCTGGGCCTGGTGGGAGAAGGAATTAGGAGACAGAGGCAGGTTAATCCATCCCTGTGAGTTCAAGACCAGCATGGGTTTTTTGTGTCTTTTAATTTTTTTAAAGGTTTAGGTTGTAAGAGTAGATAATAAAATTGAACTTCATGCTGTGCAGAAAAGATACACTTTGAGCTCAAAGACACAAATAGGTTGAAAATGAAGGGATGGTAACATGATGTGTTTTGTGTACTAGAGTTGAGCAATCCTAGAATGAAGTTTGATCCATTTACAATAGCATTAAAAAGAATGAAATATTTTTAGAAGTAAAATTAAAAGCTTATGTACTGAAAAACTATCAATTACAGGGAGAAATCAAAGTAATCCTAAATAAATGGAGACATAATCCATGTTTCTGGTTTGGAAAACTTAATAGTTTTAGGAGAGCAATTTCCTTCAATTCTGTATGTCTGGTGTACTCACTAGTCATAGTTTTCAAGAATGAGTTTTGCAAACGTCAGTCCCAAGTTTATACAGAAAATCAAGGCCTTAAAGGTCTTAATTTCAAAATTTAACTACATAGCTTCAATAATCAAAATAATAAGCAATTAACCTGAAATTATATGTAGTTGAAAGAAACAGATGAGAGACTTCTACAATTAGAGATTAGAGAGCTCTCTGCTTAGAGGGGAGGAGACTCTTAGTAGATTAGTGTGGGCACTAGACTGGATATAAGGCTATGGTAATTTAAGAAGCCCATGTGTTGTCCCACCATACCTTAGACCTGTACTTTTGGCTGTGGATCCATCCCATTGTGAGGAAGGTAACAGGACATCAAGTCTCTCCTCCTCACACCTGTGGTTCCCTCCCAGGGTTTAAACTCAGACCATCAGGCTTGGCAGCATTTACCTCCTAACTATTATGCTAGTTCATGGAGATATAGATATTTTAACCTTTTTTCCTGAGTGAATTACCTCCCAGTTGTGAACATGATAAAATGTTAATGCCTGATGATTTTTTTTAACAGATGTTCTCAAACAGTGATGAAGCTGTTATCAATAAGAAACTTCCCAAAGAACTCCTACTAAGGTAAGTTTGAGCCCTAATTCCGTTTCAGTTGGTGGCAAACATAGTATTTGTATGTTAAGTATAAACTTGTTGCTTGTTTTCTGTTCCCAGTGTCTGTCAGTAGAAGACTGTCTACAAATGTATTGGGCTGTTTTCATAGCCTTCATGGGATCATGCATAAGGCCAGCTCATAGGCTATACCTGCTTGGTCTGTTATCTGGAATTTTAAATTTATTGTAGCAAGTTTTAAAAAGTTGTTAACAGTGTTTCAGCTTAGACCTGCATATGATTTTGTATCTTGCCTTTGCCCTATTTATTGTAGGATAGGTAGAAAGTTTTTAGTCTTTTGAAGAGACATTCTAGGCCATACTATTTCCCTGCTCCTTTTGTTTGAATTAAAATGTTTTGCTCCTTGTTTTAAAAGAATCTTTATATACCTTTTGTGGAACAGACTTAAACCTTACACACATACACCATTACCCCTACCCCTTGAGAGACAGGGTTTCTCTGTGTAGCACTGGCTGTTCTGTACCCTTGCTCTGTAGATCAGTTTGGTCTCTCAAACACAGAGATCCACCTGCCTTTAATTTTACCTCCCTAGTGCTGGGATTAAAGGCATGTGCCATCTATGCTCAGCCACTTTTTTTTTCCCCCTTTGAGACAGGGTCTCACTTAGTCTAGGCTGGTCTGGAATCTTACTATATAGACCAAGCTGGCCTGGAACTCAGATCCACCTGCCTCTGTCTCCACCAAAGCCTGCACAGACAACTGTTTCTTAGGTTCTTGTTTTATTTTGTTTTGTTTTTTCTTTCTCTCTGAGTCTCACTGAATAGCCCTGGCTGGCCTGGAACCCACTGTGTAAATCAGACTATCTTCTAACTCAAAGAAATCCCCCCCCATTCTGCCTTTCACATGACAGAATCAGGTGTGCACAATCAAGCCTGGCTCCTTTTTAACATTTTGAGACAGAATTACAGCTTGGAGATCTTCTTCTGCTTCACTTCTCTGTTTTTTATCCTTAGCTGCTTGGCATAGAGTTCATGAATGCAGTATTTAGCGATCAGTCAAGTTTGGGTAGAGTTTGTTTCCAGGCTCTGGATCTTTTTCCACTGTGTGGTTATGTGCATTTTCCTTCAGATTTTATATCGCTGAACCCACCACCCACCCCCAGGAGATTTATCTCCAGGGTAAAAATCATAATCATTCTCCTTTATGTAAGGGGCATGATCACATGTGGATTCTGGTATTGCAATTGTTGGGGATACCCTAGACACAGTCCTCCATAGGTCTGACTATAATTGTCTGTCTCTTTTGTCCTCCAAGCCTCATGTGGTCTTCAGTCACTTTTTGTTGTAGAATACTTATTAGACTTCATTGACATGGAACCATTAGCAATCAGCCTGAAGCCAGACGTGTGGCAGAGGCAGGCAGATCTCTGGGTTCAAGGTCAATCTGGTCTACAGAGGGAGTTGCAGGACAGCAAGGGCTGTAAATAGAGAGAGACCTTGTCTACAACAACAACAATAAAAATCAGTGTGAGGTGAGGTGCAAGGATCAGAAATTGAAGGTTATTCTTGACTACATTGTAAATTCAAGACCAGCCTGGGCCAAAGACTCTTTCTCAAAACATGAAATTAAAATAAAAAATTAATCTGAGATTGAACATTTTCTTATTTAATAATGAGCAACATTAGTGTCCTGCTTCATGGCTTCATCTGTCAGACCATGAGAGGATTTTTTTCTTTTTGAAACAGGGTGGTTGTTCCGACTGGCCTGGGAGTAGAGGCCTGAGCCACCACTCTTGGCAAGCACCATACTCCTAAGGAGCTGTTTCTCTTATTTGGATCAATAAGATAGCAGAGCACTTGCTGCAGGACCCTGAAGACTTGAGTTTGATCTTGAGAACCTGTGGGAAGTAGAGAGAGAGACTGGGTTACCAAGTCGTTCTCTGACCTCTACAAAACACACACACACACACAGATATTTTAAAGTTTGCTAAAACTAATATTTTTGTGTGGAAGATTTAAGGCCAAAAGATAGTAAGTCATGTTATAGCTCTGCCTGTTGCTTATCTCCCTGCTTCTGTTACCATCTCCATAAAGGAAGGAAGGAGTGGGGGAGGGCTGGCAAGCAGGATAAGAAAGTACAGTCTCACCTCAAAACATGCCTCAGCTGCAGGCAAGCACAGGCCATAGCAGGTTCCAGACCAGCCAGCAAAGATCACTACCTGCTGTGTCCTTTGCTCAGGACTCAGAGTCAAACCTGAGACTTTAGACATACTCAGGCAAGAAGCACTCTGCAGTGAGCTACGGACCTAGTCCATTTGTCTTCACTATATTTTTAAGGAGGTGATTTGCTTTTGATGTTTTATTTTTATTGTTTTTGAGACAGGGTCTTTCTGTGTAGTCCTTGCTGTCCTAAATACAGGCTGGCCTCAACTGACAGATCCAACAGCCTGTTCCTCCCAAGTACTGAGATAAAGGCAAGCACCACCACACCCTACTGCTGTAATTTTTAAATGAATTTGTTTGTTTCTAGTATTGCTTTTGATGTATCTTTATCATAGAGAGTGGTTTTGTTTGTTTCTTTGGTTGTTTTTGCTGGTTTTGAGAAAGAAGGCTTTCCTTCTTTCTACACCTAACACCTCCCTCCCAGGTCCTGGGATTATAGACCTATGCCAGCCTGTTTTTGTTTTTTCTTATTTTTTATTTTATTTTATTTATTTATTTTTTTAAATTTCTTTCTGTTATAGCACTTTTTTTAAAAAAAACTTTTATTTATTTATTTATTTATTTATTTATTTATTTGCTTTGGTGTTTGTCTGGAACTGGAACTACAGACAGTTGTGAGCTGCCATGTGGGTGCTGGGAATCCAACCCGGGTCCTCTGGAAGAGCAGCTGGTGCTCTTAACCGCTGAGCCATCTCTCCAGCCCTTTTTTTTTATTTTTTATTAATTAATTAATTTTTTGATAACAAGATCTGACCCTTTAGCACAGACTGGCACAGCCTTTTTGCCTCAGTATCCCAAATGCTGAGATTCTTTTTTTATTTTTTATTTTATTATGAGTAATATCACATTTTCTATCGGTGTATATATCCTTATTCAAGGTCCCTTCCCCCTCCCACCCCATGCTGAGATTCTTATAGGAGAAGCCAACATACTTAGTTTATCAAGTCTTGATAACTTGAGTTGTTTTATAGATTGTCTGCATTGTTATGTTACCTATGAAAAAAGTGGGTCATTTGTAATTTTACTGTGATTTTTTTTCATCATCTTCACCATCATTATTTTGGCTTTTCAAGACAGGATTTGGCTGTCCTGGAGCTCAATTTGTAGATCAGGTTGGCCTCCAACTCAGAGAGCTCTTGCTGCCTGCCTCTGTCTAGAGAGTACTGGGATTAATGATGTGCACCACCTAGCCTTTATTATTATTTTAGGAAGAACATTCAATTTCTACTGAATGAAGGAGATTCTTTGTCTCTGACTTTATAGAGACATGTCTGTTTGATGTAATAATTTACCAGCCAGGAGTATTAACAGGTCTGCATGTTAATCTGTTAATCTAGAGCATTGCTCACTTAGTAAATCAGGAACTTATAGATGGAAAAATGAATAGAATTTTTACTCTGTCATTTTTCATGGCTATATTACAGTTTTAGCAGTTAGCAGCTGTCAGTTGCTATAGTAATATAGCTAAGGGATTTTTTTCCCCTGTAAAGTCTTTTGAAGTATTGCTAATTATTTCAATACAGTATTATCCTTGGCATGAATCACTGAGATGAATAGGGTAGGCAGGATGTGGTGGTGCATGCCTGTAATTCCAGCAGCACTTGGGAAACAGAATCAGGCAGTAGTGAGTTCAAGAGCTACATAGTAACACCCTGTCTCCAAAAAATAAAAAATAAAATAAAATAAATCAAACTTACAGAAAAGTTATAATATGAAACCAAAGCTCAGTTTTTTTGTTTGTTTTGTTTTTCTGGACGTAGTGATGCCTTTAACCACCTGTTATCCAAACATTCAGGAGTCTGAGACCAGGAGATTATGAGTTTGAGGCTAGCCTGAACTATACATGGAGACCCTATTTACAAATAGACAAACAAAAGAGTGGTTTTATGAACATGAAGGAAAGGAAGACATATTTATTGACATCATAAATTGGTGGTTGGAATGTAAAAATTGTATAGATAGCCACTATGGACAGTTCTTTTTTTTTTTTTTAACTTTATTTATTTATTTATTTATTTATTTATTTATTTATTTGCCTGGAACTGGAACTACAGACAGTTGTTAGCTGCCATGTGGGTGCTGGGAATTGAACCCGGGTCCTCTGGAAGAGCAGACGGTGCTCTTAACCTCTGAGCCATCTCTCCAGCCCCAAAACTTTTTTTATTTATTTATTTGCCTTGGTGTTTGAACTACAGACAGTTGTGAGCTGCCATGTGAGTGCTGGGAATTGAACCCGGGTCCTCTGGAAGAGCAGACAGTATTCTTAACCACTGAGCCATCTCTCCAGCCCCAAATATTTATTTTTATTTATTTTATGTGAATTGGTGTTTTGCCTGCATGTATAACTGTGTAAGGGTGTCAGATCTTGGAATTACAGGCAGTTGTTAGCTGCTATGTAGATGCTGGAAATTGAACTCAGGTCCTCCAAGAGGAACAGTCAGTGCTCTTAACCCCTGAGCCATCTCTCCAGCCCTATTGACAGTTCTTAAAAAGCTAAGTTTAGGGCTGGAGAGATGGCTCAGAGGTTAAGAGTACTAGCTACTCTTCCAGAGGTCCTGAGTTCAAGTCTCAGCAATCACATAGTGGCTCACAACCATCTGTCATGAGATCTGGTGCCCTCTTCTAGCCTGCAGGCAGAACACTACATACATAATAAATATATTTCAAAAAAAGCTAAGTTTAGAAATATCCTATCATCAGCATTCCCACTTTTATATTTAGAATAATAATAATAATTGGAATGTGAACTGGTAAAATGGCCCAGTCAGTAACAGCATTTGCCACCAAGCCTGAAGACCCATGTTTGATCTCTGGATCCCCAGTCCCCCAAATAAATGAATAAGTATAATGAAATAATTGGAATAGTTATAGCAGTATTACTACTAATAGTAGCATAAATAGCCCAATTGTTTATGAACTGGAGTAAATGGTAGTATGTACATATACTGTACTGTTATATGAAATATGATTATTATGCTCTGTGATCTGTATATATGTTTTAAAACATAGTAGCTGATAGAAGTCACACAAAGGGCCTTATTACTCTGTTTCCACAATAGAAAATGTTCCAAGTAAGCAAATTCATAGAGGCAGAAGGCAGAGTCCTGAGGATAGGGGAGTAAGTGATATCCAGGGATGTCTAGAAGACACTGAGGTTTGGCTTTGCAGATGGCTGTCAAAGCACTGAAGCGGGAATTGGTTCATTTCATCCTCCATATGAATGCTGGGCATTGAGGTCAAGTCACTAGGATTACTGGCAAGGGCTTTTGCTACTGCTTGAAGGGAAAGCTTTTCTTAGCTTTTAGAAAGTGGAAATCTACTTAGATGCCAGATAATGTTCTATAAGCCAATTTAATCACAGGTCTTTATGACACCATGTAGCATCTTGTGCAGCATCTAAAATATCCAAGCTTCTCATAGTTCATTTCACCTAAAGCTGTTTTTATTTGCTAATAATTAACACTTTCAGCTCCAACTAAACAATATGGAGATTATCTCATGTAAAGTTGATTGGTTTAGGGATCTGAAAGATTTTAAGTAAATATCTTCCTCTGTTCTGTGGTATCCAGCCTCATTCTAGCTCCAAAGCTGCTTTTCCTTATAGGTACATAATGGCTGCCAGCAAATACTGGATTACTGTCTTTTCCTTGTTCATTCTGGGTTCAGAGGTAGTTAATATTGGTCCCTAATAAGGTCTTTTCTCAGATCTTAGCCCAATTAGGGTACTCCTGAACCAGTCACTGTAGCTGACTCCAATGGGTCAACTAGAAGGAAGTGAATACTAGAGACGTAGTACCACTTGAGTATAGCACAGAGGGAGGGAGCCTCATGTTTCCTTCTGTTAAGGTTCTTCTAAGTGTCATTTCTCTCAGCAAGCTTTTGATAGGCTTCAAATAGCACAAAGAAAAATTAGTATAACAGTATCTGGGCCTAGGTAAAATGTGTAACGAACAGAGGTTTGTTTAGTTGGGAAACCAAAATCGAGGTATTGCTATCTAAAGAGAGGACACTAGTGATGACCTGCTTGATACATTATAATAGTCAGAACAAGCCCCTGGTGATAACCTTTTAGGTACATTGTAGCAGTCATACAAAAGAAAGACCGTTCTTTTTCTTTCTCTCTTTTTCTTCTCAGTGCTTCTCTTCTGTATCCATAACTGACCTGGAACTCCCTCACTTTGTAGACTAGACTGGCTTTAAACTCAAAGAGATCCGCCTGCTTCTGCCTCCCAACTGCTTGCATTAAAGGTGTGTGCCCAGAAGATCCACCTTATCCCCAGATAAAATTGCCATCTCTCCACCTCATGAGCTAACTACCTCTCAAAATTCCAATATACTTTTTGTTTGGTGTTTTGATAAAGAGTTTTACCAATGTAGCTCTGACTTAGCCTCAGAAGTGCTGAGATGAACCACCATACCAGGCTTAAAATCTAAACTCTTCTGACTTTCATAGATAGTGAGTTTCTACATGGGTTTTTAGAACAGACATTAGAACTTTTGACTGTGTTTTTTTTTTTTTTTAAACTTTATTTATTTATTTGCCTTGGTGTTTGCCTGGAACTGGAACTACAGACAGTTGTTAGCTGCCATGTGGGTGCTGGGAATCGAACCCAGGTCCTCTGGAAGAGCAGACGGCGCTCTTAACCGCTGAGCCATCTCTCCAGCCCCGACTGTGTTTCTTATGAGGCAGTAGAGTATAAATATCGTTATGCTTGTTTGTTTTATGGGTGTTTTTTTTTTTTATTTGAGATGTGATTGGTTGGCCTGAAACTCAAGATGTAGAACAAAATGCCCTTAAACTATGGTTTAGAGTTGGTTGTGCATGCCTTTAGTCCAGCACTTGGGAGGCAGAGGCAGGTGGATCTCTGAGTCTCTCTCTCTCTCTCTCTCTCTCTCTCTCTCTCTCTCTCTCTCTCTCTCTCTCTCTCTCTCACACTCACACACACACACACACACACACACACACACACACACACACACACAAACTTCTTGAGTCCATCTGCCTCTGCCTACTAATGTTTTATTTTATGTATTTGGGTGTTTGGGTTTTGTTTTGTTTTGTTTCTTACATCTGTGTGTGTACCATGTGCGTGCCTGGTGCCCGTAGAAGCTAGAAGAGGGCATGGGATTCCCTAAAACTGGAGTTACAAACATTTCTAAGATACCATGACTGAAAATAGTTTTAGTTTTAGTTGTGGATCAAAGATAATTTTCTGTGTTTGAGGTGTATAAGTAATAGGTTTTTATCATTTTTATTAAAAAATAACTAATAACTAACTGTGCCTTTACCCCAATAAAACATTGTACCTTTTTGTTTTGTTTGAGACATGATCCCACTGTATAGTTCTGGCCATCCTAGAATTCAGTGTATAGACCAGGCTGGCCTCACACTCAGAGAGAGATCCACTCATCTCTCCAGTGCTGATATCACAGGTGTGCAGCATCACAACCAGCTCATTCTAGCTTTGTATTTTCTCAAGGGAAAAAAAAAATCCCAGGGGTTCCTGATAATTGAACACAGCCCAACCTGAGAAGGGAGCTCGTGGAAGGTGCACGGGAGCATTGCCTTTTCTCCTATCCTATAGCCTTTATATCTCTGTTCCTTTTCTTCTTTGTGATCATCATCATAATGAACCTGAAAGTCTAAAAAGAAAAGTTCTACTTTTCTTTGCCACAGAACTGGCTTGTGATGGCTTTTGCATAAAAAATAGTGTTATTACTTGCCTAATAGAGTTAATTTTTTAGTATGTGTTTTGCCTTTATATATATGTGCACCATGTGCATGTCTGGGTTTCATCAGATCCCCTGGAACTGGAGTCAAAGATAATAGTGAGTCACCATGTGCTGCTAGGAGTTGAACCAGGTCCTCTGCAAGAGCACTTGTTCTTCATCCCAGAGCCATCTCTCAGCCCCTCCTGCCCTAATTTAGAGCAATAGAACAGAGTGATAGAGTTATTAAAGTTGTTGATTGCTGGTATAGTTTAGGTCTTGATTGTCTTCCAAAGGCCCATGTGCTTTGACTCTGTTGGGAGATGGGTTACCAGCAGAAGGATACTGAGGTGTTGGGAGTTTGCCCTTGAATGGGGATACTAGGGTCCTGGCCACTTCCTGCCTTTCTCTACTACCTGGCTGCCACATATTCCTCTCATTGCATACTTCCTCCCCAGTAGGCTAAGTAACAGCACAGCCAATAGATTGTTATGAAATTGTGATGAGGAGCTGGAGAGATGGCTCAGCGGTTAAGAGCACTGACTGCTCTTCCAGAGGTCCTGAGTTCATCTCCCAACATTGACATGGCAGCTAACAACTGTCTGTAATTCCAAGATCTGACACCCTTACACAGTTATACATGCAGACAAAACAACAATTCACATAAAATAAATAAAAATAAATATTTAAAGAAAGAAAGAAAGAAATTGTGATGGTCTGGTATTTAGTGCAGCGAGGGAGGTCTGACACAGTGTTGCTGAAGAATTTAATGTACTGTGTAAGGCTACCAGCTGTAAATTGAATAAGGTTTGCATGTCTGCTGAATATCACTGTGGTTAAAATAATGGTGCTGAAAGTATCTAGATAACAAGATCAGACATCTACTATGGCCACTCCTGATAGGTGACAAGAGGATTATTTCAAACAGGAGGCAAAGACTGCCCCATCTCTGTGATTTCAAGACCACCCTGGTCTACAGGGTAAGAGAGTCCTGGGACAACCAGGGATACTTGGAAAGGCTCAGTCTCAGCCTCCCTCCCTCCTAAAAAGACATGAGACCACAGGAGGTGGCCTGGAGGTATGGCTTAGCAGTGGATCCAGGTTTGATTCCCAGCACCCATGTGCTGGCTCCCAGCTATCCATAGCTTCAGTTCCAGAGGATATCATGCCTTCTTCTGATGCCTGTAGGGACCACACATAGGTTGTGCCCTGCATTCATGTAAAACTATCATACAAATAAAATGAGCTGGAGGTGGAGGGGACACATTTTTAATCCTAGCACTTGGATGGCAGAGGTAGTCAGAGCTGTGTGAGCTGGAGGCCAGCCAGGCCTACATAGTGTCTCAGGAAAATGACAACAAGCATGAGACAGCCAGGTGTACACCTGCAATCCCAGCACCAGCAGACACCGGCAGGACAGGTGCCCACCAATTTGAGGCCTCTCTGCTGCTGCAGGGTAAGAGTGTGTATGTTTCTGGGTATCAAACTCAAGCTCCTGAGCATACAAGACAGTCACTTAACCAAGCTGCCACCCAGGCCCTAGTGACACTTATTTTCATTGTGGATTAGCACAGAGGCAGAGCCTTTGCATAGGGGAAGTTTCTTTTTCTTTTTTAAAGATTTATTATGTATACAACGTTCTGCTTCCACTATGCTTATGTGTCAGAAGAGGGTACCAGATCTCAAGATAGATGGTTGTGAGCCACCATATGGTTGCTGGGAATTGAACTCAGGAACTCTGGAAGAGCAGTCCAGCCCCGGGGAATTTTTTTTCATAACAATTCAGTGCTATTGTTAGTTTTCCTTTTTCTTCTTGACACTGCTACTGTCTGACACAAGCCACCTTCTGCATCTGGGTGGCATAGTGCATACTTGTAATTCAGCATTCTGAAAGATGAGGTGGAAGGGTCAGAAGTTCATGGATATATAGTGAAATCTTGTCCTACAAAAGTAGGAACAAGAAAACAAATGTTGCCATCAGAACAGAAAATACTTAGACTTGTATGATACTGACAGAAAACATAAAGCCAGGTGGAAAGGTACCCAAAAGCAGACTGCCCAAACACATGCACACATTTTCTTCAGATGATTTCTTACAGAGGTGCCTTGGGAGAACATTATCCACATGCAAAAGGATGGAGAATGTAAATGTAGTTCATTGGTGACTCAGGACCCTGTGTATGATCCCAGCAGCACATACACAAAATGAAGTTAGCCTGTACCATATCCAGTGTCTACCTCAAATAGACCCTCTCCCAAAGAACTAAGTGCAAGAGCTAAAATTATTTTAGAATAAAGCATAAGGCGAAGGCTTCATAACATTGTACCTGACAGTGATTTCTGGAATATGACACTCCAAGCTCAGGAAGTGAAAGAAAACTATGTAATCTGTTCTGCATCATAATGTAAAACCTGCACATTAATTATAAGATGCCACAGCAATAATCAGGCAATGAATGGAAGAAAATACTTACATTGAGAGTGAAGAGCTGTAGTCTTGAATGCTCAAAGAACTTCACAGTGCAACCACAAAACCCACAAACTACCTAATTTTAAAATGACTACCGGGGGGCTTAAATAGATGGTTTTCTGGAGAAAATGTGCAAATGACCAAACACATCAAAAAATTTCTTGGCTTGACAGGGTACCCAGGAGGCCAAGGCAGAGGAGAGGTTTCCTGAGTTTGAAGCCAGCCTGATTTCCAGAGTGAGATTTTGCCTCAAAACACCAACCACAAAGGCACAAAGAGATACCAATTTTTATTTCATAGCCGTTAGTGTGGCTGTTAAAAAACAAGAAATAATAACAAAGGGGGTAATTAGATTGTTTTTGCACTGGTTTAAGTTTTTAAAATTGTACAGCTGATTCTGTAAGAGTTGTACAAAACAATTAAAACAGTGGTCCAGAAATTCTACTACTGGGTATGTACCTGAAATCATTGAAATCAGGGACTCAAACAGGTATATATGTACATAGGGACAGAATTCTTAATGACCAGCTGGGAAACAAGTAACCCAAGTATCTGTAAGTGCATGTATGGAATACAGTTTTTGTTTTTGTCTTGTTTGTTTGTTTTCAAGACAGGGTCTCTCTGTAGCTTTGGAGCCTGTCTTAGGAACTCTGTAGCAGGCTGGCCTGGAACTCACAGAGGTCTACCTGTCTCTGCCTCCTGAGTGCTGAGATTAAAGGCTATACTACCACAGATAAGGGCTGAAGGAAAGACATTGGAAAGTTATTGTCTAATAAAAAATTTCTGTTTGACAAGATAAAGTTTTAGAGATGATAGGAATTACTGCATAATGAGAATCAATTCTTAATATTTTTGAACTATACACTTTATGGTAGGTTAGGGGCTGGCCCTCAGTTGCTGATGTGGGCAAAGTTATTTTTGCAAATTTCCCAGGGTTTATTTGTATTTGTTTGCAAGTACTCATGTTTTGGATGATGGAGGTGTTCATGTGTGTATAATATTGTATGTACATTATTACAGGTGAATCCATGAGGGATTTCTTAAGCAACTGTTTGGGGTGGACAGGGGACCTACCAAGATGGGGGAGGGGGCAAAAGAGTATACTAGAGGAATGACCATGATTGCTATACACTGACACACATAAATTAAAATATAATGAAACCTATCATTTTATACACTGATACTTTTTAATTAAAACAACAACAACAACTGGGGCTGGAGAGATAGCTCAGTGGTCAAGAAGAGCCCTGGCTTCTGCTCTTCCAAAGGACCTGGATTCAATTCCCAGCACCCACATGGTGGCTGTCGACTGTCTGTAGCTCCAGTTCCAGGGGCTCTGACACCCTCACACAGAAACATAGGCAGGCAAATCATCAGTGTGCATAAGATAAAATAAAACTAGATGTGGTGTTTGCACACTCCAGAGGCTACGACAGGAGGATCCTAAGGTCAGAGTCCCCCTGATGACTATAAACAGGGATGGGCAGGAGAGAATACAGGAGACAGAATATGGGAGTGAGAGAGATGATAACAGCTTGTTCCCTCTCTTTTCTTCTTAGGATATTTTCATTTCTGGATGTTGTTACCTTGTGTCGCTGTGCTCAGGTCTCCAGGGTAAGATGACCTTTCCTGGCTCAGAGGCTATAGTTGGCTGGTATTTTAGAGTGTTACTTGAATATTTTAAGGAAGATAATATTTCACTCCAACTATGCTATTCATCCCATATGGATCTGTGATGAATTCTGGCTTGTGTACTGTTTCTGACATTTACATATTATAAACAAGGGGTACTTAGTGTTAAAAGCATTGACCCAGCTAATTAACTAAGCTTAGCTAAACAAATTATAACAAAATTATATTTTGCTGTTTTATTAATTCATTTTATACCACCATATAGACATGAATATGGATGTGTTAGAGACTGTTGAGCATGACAGGAGAGGAGGAAAAAGCTAGAGTGGAGCAGCACTCATGAAGCTGTCTTCTCTTCAGATCACCAGTATAACTCCTACTGCCCTGTGTACAAAAAAAAAAAAAACAAACCCTTAATGTGAAAGTGGCTCCTTTATGGTAATTTTTAAGTAATTTCTTCATTCTAAAAGCTATACTTATTTATATATATGCCATTTTGGAAACCGTCAGCGGTGTTGTGGTTCCTTGATGCTGTTACTGTCCCAGGAACTATGGTTTTATGTGTAAGCATTCTTCTAACAAGTGGGCTGAAGTCATCATCCAGGGGTGTTCACAAGTGAGCTGTAACTGTGGTTTTCACTTAGGGAAGGAAGGGAGGGAACTGGACCATTGGTGCATTGGTACCTGTTGTTCTCTAATTAAGGATTGTATTGGGAGTGAGGCGTTTGCTCTGGCTAGCGCTACACTGAGCCACACAGCCAACACTTTGAGGGTTTTTTGTTTTGTTTTGTTTTTTAATGCAGACTCTAGGGAGGAACCTATCATTCCTAATTTTAGGCCGAGTTCTGCATGCTTCCTGCTCTCTGAAGAACCTGGCAAGAACTAGCACACAATCAGAGATATTTTTAGTTAAAGAATTTCTTAAACATGTGGTTTTTAAGAGTATTATTTGTTACTTCCATGGCTAGCTATTTAAAAGAAAGAACAAAACAACACAGCAAAACAAAACAAAACAAAAAACCCATTGGAAAAATCTGAAGCCACGAAAAGAAAAGTAACATTGAGCATGTGAGAACTGACCTAGTTTTAGAATAAAGCTTCTTGCTTACTGTTACCCTTGGGTATCTCCAAATATTTAGAATTCTGTTTTGAAAGTTTTGGAGAAAAGTTACATGGTGGCCCAAGCCCTTAATAATCCCAGCATTTGGGAGGCAGAGGCTGAGGGGTCCAAGGTCACAGTGAGACTCAGTATCAAAAAGAAATGACTAAGTATAACCAACATCAAGTTGTTTCTTAATAAGTTAAACTATTCTAATTCTGGGTGATGGTGGCACACACCTTGAATCTTGAGGCAGAAGCAGGCAGATCTCTGAGTTCAAGGCCAGCCTGGTCCACAGGGTGAGTTTTCAGGACAGTCAGAGCTACACAGAGAAACCCTGCCTCAGGAACAAAAGGGGGTGGTGGGGGAGGATGGATGGATAGATAAATACTCTAAAGCCGAATATAGTGACTCATGCCTATGACCCTGATGCTTGAGTATCTTGGATTTGAGGACACCGCTGGGCTATATAGTGAGACCTTTTCTCCGAGCACACACAATAGACTGTACATTTATTGTTCTGAGCAATACATAGCTTTTATTTTTTAATTGAGGGAAGCTTGTAAAGGCTGAAAAAAAAAAAAAAAACCCAAGTGATCCAAAACAAATTAGCTCCTAAAATTTCTCACCTAATCTTGAATGTTGAAAAGCTTAAATTTTCCTGCTGCCTCCTGTCTATCACCAAGACAGCTATACGGTTATAAGTTCTGGGCCTGGCATTCTGGGACTGTGGAGGCTAAAGCCGGAAATCAAGAGTTGGAGGCCAGCCTGGCCTGCACAGTAAGACTTTTCCTAGAGCAAACAACTCTGGGATGCAGCTTGGGGTGTAGTGCTTACATAGCATGTACAAGGCCCTGGATTTGTTTCCCAGGGTGACAAACAATAAAATAAAGCTGTTGCTGATTCAAGTTGGACAGAATATTGATAAAGCATGGCTGAGTAGTACATTGATAGGAAGGTCATGTACCAGACTCCTGCCAGACTCCTGCTGCCCCTCAGTCCCACCGTCATGCTGCAGGTGCCGGGAGGTATTAGGACTTGGAGTTTTCGGTCGGTTCTCACTCTAACCTCTGTTTATTCAAATAGGCTTGGAATGTCCTAGCTCTAGATGGCAGCAACTGGCAACGAATTGACCTGTTTGATTTCCAGAGGGATATTGAGGTATAGTTCCGTGGTGTGTGGCCCCATTTATTTCATCAGTAGTTACACCATTAATCTTAGATGAATAAATCTTTTCCCCCCACTGGAGTGATTATTTTTGGTACATCTGAGCTTCACAGCAACCTCCATGTTCATTCTCAGGTAGACTTGGTTACACAGGCCTAGCCAGCCTAGCCACACAGTGAGATAATGTCTCAGCTACAGGAAGAGGACTAGGATTTAAACTTAGGACCTCATGCACGATAGGCCACACTCTCACACTGGCTTATTTTTATACCTCTGATAAAAGATAAGTGGAATTATTTCCCTGAATATTCCTGAGTTTAATAATAACTTTAGCCCTGAACTGAGACCAAAAAGTTTTGTTTTATAGTTTTTGTATTTTCTCATGTAAAGCAAGTTATTTTATATTAGTTTATTGAATGGTCAAGAAGCTTAAACTTGCTGGATGAGAATTGTGTGTCTGTTCTCAATGTGTATTTTGATTCTTGGGGAAGAAAATAGAGATAGTTTTGTGAAAATTGAAGAATGAATAAAACTAGAATTGTTTTTACTAATGAGAGGCAATTTTCTTGTGTGTGTGGTTCTTCCTTCTCCATTTAATCTTTTAGTAAGCCTGTTCCCACTAAATACAAAAGTGTGACAGCATCCAGGCGTACACATGCAATAATCTCAGCACTTAGAGTCAGTCCAGCAGATCAGAAAGATGTTCTAGGTCGGGTGGGCAATGGCTCAATTGATGCCATACAAACATGAGAGCCAGAGTCCAGATCCCCAGCATTCATACACAGTTCAGGAGTGGAGGGGCTTGCTGGCCAACCACTCTACCATAGTAGAAGCTCCAGCTTCAGGGAGAAGTCCTATTTCCAAACAAATAAATAAATGAAGAAGCAGTTAGAGAAGACATCCCAGCCTGTTCAGACAAGTGCTCCTGTACACATATGCACCTACCACACCAAGTTCATCCTCAGCTACATAGTAATCATGCTAGCCTTGAGTACAGGAGATGTGTCTCAAAATTAACAGCAAAAATAGAAGAGACTGCTCAGCAGTTAAGAGCACTGGCGGCTGTAGAGAGGACCCTGGTTTGATTGTCAGCATCCACATGGCAGCTCACAACCCTCTTTGACTCCAGTTTCAGGGACTCAGGCTTCCTCTTCTGGACTCCACAGGCACTGTATATATGCAGTGCACAGGCAGACATGCCACCAGAATCCATATACAGAAATCACATTTAAAAACTTACTAACATTATGCTGCATTTACTCCAATTCTCTGATCTCATGGATTCATATGCTTAAAAAGTCATGACCCACAGAATCATTCAGCAAGATGGTAATTCATTCATTGAGTTCCTGCTAAATGCAGAAAACTATAGTAAGTATTTTTAAAGGACACAAAAGTAAAAGTGGAAGGATATATCTTTTCATGTCTGTGTTTTAACCCAAGTGAGCCATATTCATACTTAAAGAGCTCTCTAAGAACTGGACAGCACCATTCCTCATACAGGCTACCCTGCAAGTTGAACAAAGATAGACTATAGACTATAGTTGTGTTTTGAATAAATGGGTTAATCAGAAAGACTTTCTCATAATAAGTTGAAATTTTCATAGGAAGCCTTTTCTCTATGTTTATATAAATTTTTTAAAAGAGGGTGTGTTTTTGTCAAAAATAACATGGACTGTGTTTTTGCTTAACTGTTCCTTTATAGGGCCGGGTAGTAGAAAATATTTCAAAACGATGTGGAGGCTTTTTACGAAAGTTGAGTCTTCGTGGATGTCTTGGAGTAGGGGACAATGCATTAAGGTAAGAAAATAGAGCTGTTTTAAAAACTAACTTTTAATCTCTTAGACTGAAGTAGAGACAGTACCACCTCACTCAGAAAAGGCTAAAGCAGCCTTTAAATTCCTAAGCTATTAAATGCAAACATATACATTGGTTATAACAAAAATATCCAATGTCAAGTAGGGACCCAGGTGTAGTTGCACACCCTAATAATCCCAGGGTTATCTATGATGTTCAGGATAGACTCCTAAGATTGAGTCAGCCTGGGCTACATAACAGGAAAGTGCTCCACATTAAAATAGTTCTTTGGAGACCTTGATTAATTTGGTTTTTCAGGCTTTTGTTAACACAAAGATCAACATTTAATCTCAGAAATTAAGAGGTTAAGGTAGAAGGATTCCAAGTTCAAGGTCAGCCAGGGCTGTGCAATGAGATTCTTCTGAGAACACCAAAAGAACAAAACCCATTTTTTTTTCAGCATTAAAGAACAGTGTGTTGTGGGAAATTAGTTTCTATCCACCAACCAGCTACTTTGTGCCCTCACGTCTCACACAACAAATGCATAAGTTTGGCTGTTTTTCCTGTCCAATTTTTTGATATTGCAGATATTGACTAGATATTTTCATTCAGTGCCAACACTAACTATCCAGAGTTAGCTCAACTACACAGGCTGTCAGCTCAGTCCCAGCCTCTACTTGAAATGCCAGGTGCAAGTCCCACATTACTTTGCACAAATTAGATGTTATCATGACTCTTCTCCTATTTTCTCATTTGCTACAATGAGTCCCATGATTCAGGAAAGCACTTTAGCTATTATTAACAGTTCCATTATAAAGCACATAAATGAATAGCTAGAGGAAGTACTACATGGAGCAAGGTTTAGAAGGGACTGGAACACGGGCACCAACCAGAAGCTCTGGTCCCATTTTTTCAGTTGATATGGAGGTAGCATACAAAGACATAAAAAACAAATATAAGAACAAATGCTCTGACCCTCTCTATCCTAGAAACTAGGAGTGAAAACCAACTGTGTATTTTTCATGTCATGGCATCATAGATTCCAACAACTCCGTATCACCAGTGGTAATGCCTTTTTTGTATGTAGAATTTTGCCCATCTTATTCATAACCTTCTACTTTTCTTTCCCATGAAGGACCTTTGCACAGAATTGTAGGAATATTGAAGTGCTGAATCTAAATGGGTGTACAAAGACAACAGACGCGTAAGTACTGAATCTAAATGGGTGTACAAAGACAACAGACGCGTAAGTACTGAATTCTAGGGGCACATGTGTCCTATGCTAGCAGTGACTGTAAGCTAGTAAACACACTGAATTAAGTTTCCTTGATGGTGAATGAGTTTTTGTTGGGCTTGAGATGCTAGGGATGAACCTTGGCCCTCGCAGTACACCACCAAGCTCCCTCCAAGTCCTAGAAGGAGAACCCTCAAAGAGGAGGTGGAATCAAAGCATATTTTGATCAGTTAATGTATGTACTGTAGGGCTAATTATCAAAAGCCACGTAACAGATAGTTCTATAAAAAGATTAAAATCAAACAGGCAGAAACAACTAGTATAATAAAAGAAAATGGCTGTGCTTGTCACTCATAATTTGAAAAAAGTTAACATAGTTTTTCATCTTTAAAAATGTTCAGCCAGACATGAGATACACAAGAGGACATAAAAACTTGAACCTGAGGGTACCCACTGTAGTGATGTGACTCAAACCTCACTTAGATACAGGGTAGGGAAGCTGTTAAGTGAAGCCATAGGAGAAACATGTTGACAGACAGAAACTGGAGTAGGTTACGGAATTCTTCAAAATGTTTCCCAGAAAGGGTGAATCTTTGACAACGCTCAGAGTACAGAGTAATTTCTCTTCTCTGAGGTCATAATATTGTTTCTTCTACAATAAGGAAGGGCTGAGGGGCTGGGTATACCGCTGGAGCGGGAGGTTGAGACCAGCTGGGCTACAGTGAGATCTCTCAAAAACATGAAAAACCCACTTGCCTGCATGCATATCTAAGGTCTTGAGTTTGATCTCCAGCATCACTGAAAACAGAAGAGAAAAATTATAGGGCCTGTGTTTCATTCTTAATATTGAGTTCTATTGGTTTGTTTTTAAGTTTAGTTTACTTTTTATATTTTGCCTGACTGTATGCCTGCACACCAGCAGAGGGCACCAGATCTCATAGATGTTGTAAGTCACCATGTGGTTGCTGGGAATTAAATTGAGGACCTCCGGAAGAGCAGCCAGTGCTGTAAACAAACCTTAGTTCTCTCCCTAGCCCCTTTAAGGTTTATTTTTATTAGTCTGTTTACATATCAGAGTGTGGTGACATACGCAATAATCCCAGGATTTGAGAAGCAGAGGCAGGAAAATCTCCAGCCTATGAAACCCTGTCTCAAAAACAAAAGCAAGATAGTAGAAAGTTATGTGTCTATAACCCCAGTGCTTGGTGTTTGGGCAGTAGAAGGTGGTTCATGAGTTTAAAACCAGCCTCTGCTACATAGTTCTAGGCTAGCCTGATGAACTTCATGAGATTCTGTCTCAAAACAAAATTGGGGTGGAGGAGGGAGGGATAGATCTCAAAGCAGTGCCTAGAAACTGAAAGCAAATAAATATTAGCACCCAAGCTGAATCATAACCCATGTTGGCTTTGTTGAGTGCTGGATGTTGAACCCATGATCTGGTGTGCTTGTCATGTGCCCTAAACACCAAGAGCCCCTCATCTAGCTTCAGCTTCAGCTGTTAACTTAGGCCATTTTTACCCACTGACTGATTAACTTATTTTTATTAAATAAAAGGCCCAGACATGATTCTTTAATTATAAATATTTTATATTAGATTTATGTCTTTTAAAGAACAAGGCATTTTTATTTTCCTTAGTACTGAGGGTCAAACTCAAAGCCTTGTGCATGCTAGGCAACCTCTACCATTAAGCCAGAACCCTGGCTCCAGTCTGTGAATTTCTGGCCTGGATTTCCTGCCTGGCCCACCAATTCTGTGAGACGTTCTAAGTACTAAACAAGGTAGATTATAAAAACCAACAGATTTGACCTCTAACCCTGCCTCTGGCTCCTAAGACTAAAGGTGTACCACCACTGCCTGACCATCTTTTTCTTTTTTAAATCTGACAAATTTAAACTTGCTTATTGGGCATACAACTGCTAAAAAGTGAAACCCTCAGAGAAGTAAGCTACCCAATATGTCTCATTCTAGACAGGGCAGCGATCCCTGCAAGGGAGGCAAACCCAGGAGCTCTGCATTTCCACTCTGAGACACTGTCTCTAAAATGCCAAGCAAACATAATGAAACAAAGCCTGAGGCAGAAAAAAACAAACAAACAAAAAAAAACCCCAAAAAAACCAGGAGATGGAAATAATAATAAAATTTTAGAGACTGGTGAGAACTTTTTTTGTGAGGTGCTCTAAGGGCATGTGGTGGCACATGTTTGTTTTACCAGCACTTTGGGGACAAAGACAGGAGGATTATTATTATTAATGGTCAACCTGAGCCACTGAATCAGATCTTGCCTCAAAAGAGAAAATTTTCTCTATGTTCCCATTTCTGTCCCATCCACTTTTGTGTGCTGATAGTATACCTACAGACATGGTGAAATTTCCTAAAACTGCATGACTTTCTATAAGAAATATGGCAAGCACCAGCCACACAAAGTGACATGCATGGTACCAGGACAAGGATTCTCTGTGTGACCAGAAAAAGCAGCATTACATAAGGAAACAGCAGCTCCAATGGGCAGGCCAATCCTGTTTTCCACAAAAGGCTGCAAAGACAAAGACACTTGTGCCAAGGCCTCAGTGTTGAGCCAACTAGAGAATTCTAGCTGTTAAAAGATGCAAACATTTGATCCAGTTCTAAGCCATGTTGATTATGAAGACAAAATCATGAGCTTATATATATGTATATATTTATGAATGTTTGATTGTGTGTTTACCTGTGTACCACATCAAAGCTGGTGCCTGTGGAGGCCATAAGAGGGTATGAGATCCCCTGGACCTGGAGTTACAGATGTTTGTGAGCCACACTGAAGCCAGGTCTTCCAGTGAGCAACCAACACATGCTGTCTCTCTAATATATGTATATATGCACATATATATCAACTCATTTTTATAATATAAAAATTGAGATTTTTTCTGCACATATGTCTGTGTGAGAGTGTCAGATCTCCTGGAGTAGTGGAGGGCTTGTTTCACATGTGTAACATTGGGGGTTAACCACCAGCACCACGCACATGAAATCATAAAATACTGGATGGTACAGTTGGACTGTAATTTCTTTGTATAGCCTTGTACCAATCCTTCCTTGTATACCTTACCAAAGTCTGTCTCGTTGCTGCAGAAAGTTGATGAATAGAAAATTGAGTGAAAACAGAGCTCGCTACAGCCTTTCTGGTGTTTCTGGGTTTATAGAGCAAATGTCAACCTGGTCATACCCACTTGCATAGTTTACTGTCTTTAGCTTACAGTATTAACAACAAATGTAAGCCCAACACCATCATCTTGTGCAAATTATGAGCCATTCTTGCTTTGTATGTGATTGATATCTGCCTTTTCCTCTGTTGTAAGACCCTAGTGAATATAGCTTCTTCATTTGGGTGAGGGGTGTCATGAAAATTTTATAGGTCTGATACATACATGCATATTTACAGACAAGGTGTATGATACAGTATTTTGTTTATTTGTATGTGACTAGGAGTGCCGCCACATAATTGCTACCACACACCTTTTCGAGTGTCCTTCCCGTGGGACCTGAGGGCTGAGCCTGGCTCCTGCAGAGCACAGGGCCAGCACTTTCCCCTGAGCCTCCCAGGCCCAGATGTGTTCATCTGTGTCGTCAGCATTTTCTCTTTTCTTGTTTGCAGTACCTGTACCAGCCTTAGCAAGTTCTGCTCCAAACTCAGGCATCTCGACTTGGCTTCCTGTACGTCAATAACAAACATGTCTCTCAAAGCTCTGAGGTAAATTTCCTATAATAGTATGTCTCTTAATATAAACTTTGAAAAAATAGGGGCTGGAGAGATGGCTCAGCGGTTAAGAGCACCGTGTCTGCTCTTCCAGAGGACCCGAGTTCGATTCCCGGAACCCACGTGGCAGCTAACAACTGTCTGTAGTTCCAGTTCCAGGCAAACACCAAGGCAAATAAATAAATAAATAAAGTTTAAAAAAAAAATAATTCTGATGTAGTTGGAATTGAGGACAGCATTGTTTTCTGAGTGTGTACTGTAGTTCCCAGGAGACCTTTTCTCTTGGCCTTGCTCACATTGCTATGAAATATCCAGAAATAACTAGCCGTTTTGAACCGAGTAGTGTGTGTTATTATACTGTGTTGTTATATCTTAGTGGTTAAAATGGTGGTCTGGAGCCAGGTTATTCGTTCTCTGACAGCTTCGGCTGAACAGGGCTCCACCTGGCTTTTCCTTGTAATCTTGTAGCATTTTTACCGGGATTACATGAGATACTCTCTCTCACTGTAGAAAGTTGTGCCTGTATTTAACAGTTTGGGGTTGCAGACCTCCATGCTCTTCAAAGAGCTGCCTGGCATGTGATAGTATTTACCATTTCAATGTTCTCATATTTCCTAAGTGCGCTAAAGCTGGAGGCTGTTCACACCAGTAATTTCAGCACTGGGAAGGGCAGAGCAAGAGGATCATTAGTTCAAGGCCAGTCTGATGAGATGTTCTCAAACTAAGTGACAGAGGCACTCTAGAAGGCAGACAGTATTTATACAAGGCTTATTTCCTAGGATGCTGTCAATGCCCAGCCTCCCTTTTCCATCCCCGTTTTGTTTGTTTGTTTAAGACAGAGTCTACTATGTATCCTTGGAACTCATTATGTAGACCCAGCTAGCCTTGAATTCACGCTATAATCCAGGAAGGTTACGAATTTAGGATCCTCCTGACTCACAATCATTCAAGTAGCTGGGATTACAAGAGTGCTACTAAATCTGATTTAGCAAAAAAAAAAAAAAAATTTAAGACAGCATGTCACCTATTCCAGGCTAGCCTTGAACTTGCTGTATAGAGGTAGATAACCTTAAACTTCCAAAGCTCCTGCCTTCAGTTCCCAAATAAAATGTATTTTAAAATAAGTGGGCTGGAGGGATGGCTCAGCCGTTAAAGGCTTGGCTCACAACCATAAATATAAAATAAGTAAGACACTCATTCCTTTTGGAAAATTACTTAACTAGACTTTTTAAAAAGTAATTAGTTGGGCTGGAGAGATGGCTCAGCGGTCGAGAGCACTGATTGCTCTTCCAGAGGACCGGGTTTAATTCCCAGCACCCACATGGCAGCTTACAACTGTCTGTAGTTCCATTTCCCAGTTTCAGGCAAACACCAAGGCAAATAACCCTGTGTAGAAAAAGAAAAAAATTAAGCTGTTAGCCAAACTCTATATATTATGGTGCTGCTCACCTATAATCCCAGCACTAAGGAGCCTGAGGCAAGAGAATTAGTACATGTTCAAGCCCAGCCAGATCTACAGAGCAAGACCCTATTGGGACACTAACTAGCTGGTGGTAGGAACACACGTCTCACTTTGGATAAACCTGCGATGGAATGTGGCTAATCCCCCACTGAGAGGTTCAGACCAAGCTCTTAAAGTGGCTGGAGTCAGATTATTTACATTGAAGATTAGCCCGAACTTGGATCTCCTGGCTTTATTTAAGGCTGTCAAGCAGCCATTGCAGTGATAGGACTGGAGTGATAGAGCAGAAAGAACCAGAAAAGCTAGTGTGTTGCAGATTAAGGTTGAACACAATCCAGCCTCACTTAGGTCTGCAGAAACTACTCTAGAAATGTCCCAGATAAGGAAATACATAGAGCCTTTGATTTTTTTTTTTTTTTGAATAAAAGTTTACTAGAACTAGTAAAATTTCTTGGTGGAATATCTGAGCTTGAATCTGAACTGCCAAAAGTTACTCTGTAAAATTAAATTAGTCATTTAATTTCCATTTCCAAACTGAATCTGAAAAAGCGTGTGCTTTGTGCTTGTTGGTAAATTGAATCTAAAGTTCCTTGGCTGGTGATACAGTCCCACATGAACACCACAAAGGTGAGACTGGTGTCTTTGGGATTGGAGGCAGTGATCACTTGTCTCGTTCTGTTTTATCCTAAGTGAGGGGTGTCCCCTGTTGGAGCAGTTGAACATCTCCTGGTGTGATCAAGTAACCAAGGATGGCATTCAAGCACTAGTCAGAGGCTGTGGGGGTCTCAAGGCCTTATTCTTAAAAGGCTGCACACAGGTAATGCTCCATGCAGTACTTGGGAAGGTGAGGGGCTGTGAGCTCTTTGGAGGTGTCCTGAGGAAAGTGGGATCTGTAGATGTTGTGGACTGGGAAGACACGTGCTTACCAAAAGTTAGTACTTTCCTCAGAACTGAAAAATGAGAAGAATCACTATTTAACCAAAGTGTAAGTGGGGAGAAAGGACAAGGTGGAGAGACACCCATCTGTTCTAGAAAGAGTTTTTTTCCCCCCCTTGTTACTCTGAACTGACCAAGCAGTATAGCCAGCACTGTATAGCCAGCAGAACCTGTTCTTATGTACTAAGTCTATAGCAACTGCATTTTAAAGACTCATTTTATCTCCTGCTGTAATGACACAAATGTAACACTTATTTTCATTAAAAAAATTCTTGAACCTAGGCATGATGTTGCATTCCTGTAATCTTAGCATTTGGGTGGTGGAGACAGGAAGACCTTTGTGATTTCAGAGTCAGACTAGGCTATTTCATATGACTCTTCCGAAACAAAGTAATAAGTAATTATAAAAATATATAAAACTCAGTTCCTTGGGGGGGAAATTGATCAGGTATCATTAAAAAGAAATGACCAGAAAGTGACGTGCCTGACATTGTATGGGGATTGCTAAGGTTACACCATGGATTCCATTAAAATCCCCTCACCATTTTGCCGTAATGGGAAGAGTTCCTTTGTGTGAATCACAACTTTGGATATATGACTGCCTTAAAACAACAGCTTGAGCTTCTGGTTATTTATGAAATCCTGAAAAATATTGATTGAAATGTCTCACTATGATCAGTTCCTCCCATCTGTCCCTAGTGCTGTAAGTTTGCATTGTTCAAAATTAGATGAACACTGGGGATTCTGATTCTGGCTCCTCCCAAAAGCTTGTTTAAAAGACAACAAAAACTCTATGGGTTGTAGAAGTGTGTATTTTGCTTTTGTAATTTTTCCACAACTTTTCCGTAAATATTTAATTTGTTATAAAGAAAAATGCATATCCAGACATGATGACTCAATCTTGTAATTCCAGACAGACAGACACAGGAATCAAGGCAACCTAGTCTACACAGGGAGTCCAGAATAGCCAGGAGTACATAGTTAGACCTTTTCAAAAAAGAGAGAGAAAATCCTAACCTTTCTCTGGATTTGATATTAATAATAATTTGGTATGGCAAGAACTGACCTCTAAAAATCCTGATAACTATTACTGCTAGAAGTGAGACATGATTTGATTTTTGGTTTTGGGGGGGTTGGGTTTTTTTGGTTCATTGTTGCTTTGCAATTTGGCTAGCTATATTGAGAATGTATTGATGAATGTATATAGTCTGTTTCTCTTTTGAAACAATGTCTGTAATCTCTTATTTTTTTTAACTTTGTAGCTAGAAGATGAAGCTCTCAAGTACATAGGTGCACACTGCCCTGAGCTGGTGACTTTGAACCTGCAAACTTGCTTAGTAAGCATTCCTTCCCACAATGCTTCTCTGTTAGTAACTCCTCCTTGTAACATTATTGCAAACTATAATCTGCGGACTGAAAGGCCAGCATGATTTATGTAGCAAGTTCTAGATCAGACTTGGCTGCATAGTGAAACCCTGTTTCAATGACTATGATGCCAGAAGTTAAAAGCCTGAAGCAGAAGGAAGAATTGCCATGAATTTAATGCAAGCCTGAGTTACATAGTGAGGCCGACAGAAATGTTTAAATACCCTTCCCTTTTTGAATTTTTTTTTTTATTTTCAACAGTCTGATTATGTAGTCCAGGTTGGCCTTGAACTCCAGCTGCTTCCATCAGTCCAGTGTTTACCCATACACCAAACCATGACATGTTAATTATATTTTTGAAATTTCAAAATGTCATTTTAATTCAAAGTAATTTAAAATAGTATTTATATCTGAATTAGACACATCTATTTAGTTATATTAATTATAATATTTGTCCTAAAAATACAAATGAATAGATGCTATGGTAAGATTGTAGCCATCCACAGTTTACTTTTTCATTAATAATTTTCAGCTTGTAAATACTTCATTCTTGTAAATATGTTTACACCCTTAAAAGACTGCTATTCTAGTTGGGTGAAGTGGGCCACACTATTAATCCCAGCACTTGGGAGGCAGAAATAGGCAGATCTCTGTGAGTTTGAGGTCACCCTGTTCTATATAATGAGTTTTAGGATAGACAGAACTACACAGAGAAACCCTGTCTCAAAAAGAAAAGAAAAAAAGCTGATGTTCTTAACTGTTTCTTAGATTTTATAGCTTTTTAATTAAGCCCTCACCATGACATGCCCCAAGCTGTTCCCAGTCCATTAGGTTAAAAACAGTCTGGCTCCTCCCCTCCAGACAGAGCAGCACAGCCAGTCAGCCAGAGCTAGGAGCAGACTGTTGCCTTTAGGTTTGGGGTATCTAGTGGATATTCAGGCCACCTTAAATCCTCAGTGCTGCTGCTTCCACAGAAGTATTACTTTTTTTGTTGGTAGCATATATTGATTTTTCTCACTTTTATGTTTCTTTTAGCAAATCACAGATGAAGGTCTCATCACCATATGCAGAGGGTGTCATAAGCTGCAGTCCCTCTGTGCTTCTGGGTGCTCCAATATCACAGATGCCATCCTGAATGCTCTAGGTCAGAACTGCCCTCGGCTTAGGTAAACATTGTTTATTTGGCTCAAAAAAAAAAGGGGGGGGAGGGATGAAGATGCCATCTTTAGTCATGTTTTTCCTTTGGAATTTTGAAGCTTTGGTCAAAATTTCACCCACCACCCTTCTAGCTGGCTTTGCAAATGACATGTATCAAGAATTGATTTTACTGGTCATAGTAGAAGAAATTAGTACTTTATTAAAATTTCTTTCATCCCTTTTTTTGAGTCTTGAGACAGGGTTTCTCAGTGTGGCCCTGCTGTCCTGGAACTTGCTCTGTAGAGCCTCCCAGAGAGATTCTTTCAGCACTTTTAAAGCTGAAAGCCCATCCTGAGGCTCTTTATGTTGTTATAACTCATGGAAGAAAAATGTTCTTTTAGAACAGCTATAATACACTGTAGGTCTTTGCTTGAATATGAGAATGTCCAGATGTCTACTCAAAATTTTCTGTTAGGATGGACGTATTGTAGAAGAGCCAGCAAAATGCTGTTTGTAGTGAGTGTGACTGTTCCCCAGTGCCTTACAGTGATAATTGGATGTTGTTTTAGATACTTTACAAATACTGATTTTTGAAATAAGCACCATTTCTATCATGTCCAGGGCACAGTGACCTGTGAAAGTCCAGCCATTAAGTGCATGGGCAAGGATTCCAAGACAGGCCCTCTGACAGAAGAGCCCACAAGGGCACTTTCTTACACATAGTAACAATTATAAAGCAACAAATCTAAAGATGTTTTGATGATTGCCTAGTGGTAGCTTAATTGTAGTTGCTGGAAGTATTGAGGGTTCTTCCTAAGTTATAGTGCCTTCAGCCTAGAGTAGAGCTCTTAGGGCCTGATAAATTACCAAACCTCCAGACACACACAGTCTGTTAGACTTTTCTGTTTTAAAGCCCGGGCTCTTCAGCTCCACCTTCCTGTGTGTCATTACATTGTGCAGGTGCCAAGGCTCAGCTGTGACTGTTCTCCTCACAACAGTCATTTATTTGATAATGATGTATTGTTCTCTGACTTTACTTTTTGACTTTTGTTGTAAGGGTTTTTAGGAAAAACATGATCTTTGGTGCCATCACATAGCACAGCTGTCACTAGACTTTACACACAAAAGAGCAACGGCCCTGTGGGTGGTAGGAGGAGAGCTTACCCCAGGGGCAGCTTCAAGCATAGGGCTTCCTACTTGGGACAGAGGAGAGCTATTGAAGTCTGCAGTGACCTGCATGAAAGACGACAAAGTGGTTACTTCACAACAGATGAACTGAAACAGTATTTCTCTCCATTGCCTTTGTTTGCAGGAGCAGGCTGCCCTCTGTGGGTAAGCAGTATGTCATCAAGTAGGCTTTTAATGCAATTTGCCATTAACTATAAGTTTCAATTATATTCCTCTCTATTCTTTAATTACATCACCCTGATAAATGGTGTTCACAGGACGGACCACTTTATGATAACTTCATAAAAGCAAACAAGTGCTGTGTACAAACTTGTTCAGTTATTAGTCACTCTACACTATAAGCTGTTAGAGAATAAAAGATTGCTTTCTTAAATTCTAGCCGTTTTAGTACGGCCAAGTTTGTGAACTTTCTTTTCACTTTGTTTTTTTAATAGAATACTAGAAGTGGCCAGATGTTCCCAGTTAACAGATGTGGGCTTCACTACTCTGGCCAGGGTAAGTGTTTCTCTGGGTGCTGTTGCTGGCTTCTATAGGTTTGCTTGGGGGGGTTATTTCGAGGGAGCAGTGAAAAGGAGAAATAGCATGGCCGCAGAAATAGGTGTATGATGAGTGTGGCTATCGGCACCTTGTGTGAGAGCTATAGACTTGATGGCCACAGAAAGGGCCGCTGGGCTGGCAGTGCGGACATGTCAGAGAGCATGGTGCTCTTTGGTGAGACTTGATTTCTCTGTGGATTCATTAAACTAAGCAGCGGCTTCTGGAACCTTATGAAACTCTGATTTGGTGGATGATTGAGCGAGAATAATGTTCAGCGAGATAGATACAGGCCTGGTAGTAAACCAGTCACCAGAGACTTTTCTGTATTTCCAGGGGATTTTAATACTTAACAGTGGTTTATATAAATCTCTGTAGAATAACAGCATTTTTTGTTGTTGTTGTTTGCTTGTTTGTTGAGACAGGGTTTCCGACTGTCCTGGAACTTACTTTGCAGATCAAGCTGGCCTCAAACTCAGATATTTTAAATTATATTGATTTAGGTTAATTAATATTAAAGAATAACGGAATGTAACGGCCAATCCATGAAGTACTGATAAGGTAGAAGCCAGTATACCTGGCCAAAAGAGGGAATAAAACTTCTTCTCTTTCAGAGAACCAATTTTTATTTATCCAGACATGGTGCCACATGCTGTTAATCCCAGCACTTGGGAGGCAGAGGCAGGCAGGCAGGCAGGGGTGGGGCTCTATGAGTTGGAGGCTAGCCTAGCCTACAGAATGAGTTCTAGGATGGTTGGGACTGTTACACAGAGAAACCTTGCCTTGAAAATTACAACAACAAAGCCACAAAAACTCTTTGTGAGCCTAGTATTGATTTTTTTAAGATTTATTTATTTATGTATTTTATATATCCACCAGAAGAAGTTGCTGGGAATTGAATTCAGGACCTGTGGAAGAACTGTCAAGTGCTCTTAACCCCTGAGCCATCTTCCAGCCCCCAGCCTAGTATTAATTTGTAGCAAAATTATTCCTTTGGACTTATAAAATATTCAGTATTTATAATTTGCCAATGTTTTAAGTTTATACTGAATTTTATGACATCGTGCTTTTGTAGAATTGCCATGAGCTTGAAAAGATGGACCTAGAAGAGTGTGTTCAGGTAAGCATGTGTTTATGCATCCTGCAGAATGTCCCTACACAGGACACTGAGGTACTGACAGTATCACCGATTCTCATTTCCTGGGGTGTCTCCAGGCCCACCAGGGGGTGGTGTTTGTGATATAAGACCATTGACGAGACACTACGTAACAGCTAGAATTTATTAGTAAGTTAGTACCCTCCCACCCTTTCACCTCTGGTCATGCCTGCATGCCTCTGAGTCAGTCAGTCATCTGCCTTCACCAGATCTCAGCCTCTCCAGCTATGTGTAATAATAATAAAAAAAAAAAGGTAAGGGAGGAATTAGAAAAGAGGATTATTTTTATTTTAGGTTCCTCCTGTGACATTCATATGCCACCCAGGTTCTGGAAGTGGCTCCAATTGTCCTAGTTGGTGCTGTGCACAATTAAAACCTCAACCTAACCCTAACCCAACAGAATTTTAAACAACGAAGGCTTGAAATCTAGCAAAAGTTCTTAGAGGCCTTCCAATTTAAACAAATCTTAGAGAAATATTTTTTTAAGAGAGGAGGCTATAAACCCAAAAGAGCATCAGCCCCATAACAGCATCAGATTCCCTTGGAATTTAATGTCTATATTTTATTTGTGTGTGTGTGTGTGTGTGTGTGTAAGCTTCCTGACTTAAGTGTTACCTTCTAACCTCTTAACTAGTGAGTCAGCTCTCCAGAGGCACCCGATCACTGTATGTTAAAGATAATGTTTGAGAAATAAATGAAAAATTTTGAATGAAGATGGAAAAGACATGGGTGGGTTTGTGGACCGTCTCAGTGTTTTCTTACCTGCTCCTGTAGACTGTGGGTGTGTTTTAATGATACTTGAACTAGAAGTATGGATGCATAATTCCGATAGAATTTTACCTACAACAAGCTTACTTGTTTTTTAGATCACAGACAGCACATTAATTCAACTTTCTATACACTGTCCTCGCCTTCAAGTATTGGTGAGTTTCACTTTCACAGTTTTGCATTTTAAATTTATTTATTCAAAAAGGTTTACTTACTTTATGCATATTGATGTTTTGCCTGCACACATGCATGTGCACCATTTAACATTTGTTCCTGTTGGATTCCTTGGAACTGGGGTTACTGAGCGTTGTAAGCCACCACGTGGGTGCTGGAGGTCAATTTAGGTCAATCCTCTCCTGCCACCCATACACAATGATCCTGGGGATCACTGAAACATCTCACTGTTCCCATAACAAAACCCTAGAATTAGCCAGTGCTTTCTAGGACAAGGTAGGTCCTCTATAGCTCCTGCCTTGGGTGAATGAATAGGAGGAATCCAGAGCAGAATGCAGAACACTGATACTTGGTGAGCCAGTAGTATCCAAAATTGGGTTGGGTGTTCTGAGTTTCCCAGAACTAGAGTTTAAGGAAAATTGGTCAGCTTATGTGTGATATTAGCATCTTTAGGTGGTTGTTGATTTGTGCCCCTTAATAAGGTACTACACATTTGGGTCCGATTTCCTAAAATGTTGAGTATGCAGAGTTTGAGCTCTCTGTCTTGCCCTAGAAATAAGAAAAGTGTTAATTTGGGAAGTGGATTTGATTTTTGTTTTGTTTTGTTTTGTTTTTGAGAGACCAGAGCCTCACTGTGTAACCCTTCCTGTGTAGATTTGACTCACAGAGACCCTCCTGTCTCTCCTGGAAGTAAGGGGAGGCACCATACCTAATAGGGATGGATAATTTATTTATTTATTTTTTAAACTTTATTTATTTATTTATTTGCCTTGGTGTTTGCCTAGAACTGGAACTACAGACAGTTGTTAGCTGCCACGTGGGTGCTGGGACTTGAACTGGGTCCTCTGGGAGAGCAGACGGTGCTCTTTTTTTTTTTTTTTAAATTTTTTTTTTTGATTTATTTATTTATTATGCATACAGTTTTACAGAAGAGGGCGCCAGACCTCATCATAGATGGTTGTGAGCCACCATGTGGTTTTGCTGGGAATTGAACTCAGGACCTCTGGAAGAACAGTCAGTGCTCTTAACCTCTGAGCCATCTCTCCAGCCCCCGCAGACGGTGCTCTTAACCGCTGAGCCATCTCTCCAGCCCCGAGATGGATAATTTTTAAAGCTGTCTAACTTTGAGAAGTAATTTACAGTCATTCCACAAATTCACAAAATAAATTTAGAATCATGCCAAAGTTGGGGAAGTGTCAGTCAGACATGCTGGTTTGTATTCCTATTTCATCATGACTCTGTAGTCAGCTGGTCAACCACCAGCTCCTGTGTTGGACTCTGACTTAAGCCTGTGGCAGGAGGGATGTCACAAGATTAGTTGTCTGTCTTTGCTCTCTGGTTTCAGAGTCTTTCTCACTGTGAGCTGATCACAGATGATGGAATTCGCCACCTAGGGAATGGGGCGTGTGCCCATGACCAGCTGGAGGTGATCGAGCTGGACAACTGCCCGCTGATCACTGATGCGTCCCTGGAACACTTGAAGAGCTGTCACAGCCTTGAGCGGATAGAACTGTATGACTGCCAGCAGATCACGAGGGCTGGAATCAAGAGACTCAGGGTAAAGCCACACTGCTCCTCAGCCCTACCCACCCCATCTCTCCTTTTCTTATCCCTTTCAGATTTTAGAGTATCATGATTTCTTTGTTTTAATTTATTTGGATATTTAGCAAAGGAGGAAAAACTAACAACCAAAAAAGACTCCATGCCAGAATTTGGTTCTAAGAGAAGAATAACAAAGAAAATACGTAGCAGGTTACAGCATGAGTCCTGGGCATCGGAGGGCCGAGAGGAGAATCCTAAGTGTAGTGCCATTGTGGACTGTAGAGTAAGCTCAGCATCCACATGTGCTATTAGTGAGACCCTGTGAGGATGTAGTTTAGGGAGAGGTGAGCGTGGAGTAAGGGGGCGTTAGATACTGACACATCTCCATACTTGTCTCGGGAGAAACACCATAGTGCCCACAACTCCTCTCAACAGAGAAAAAGGGTTCCTAGAATATTTGAAAATATTGAATAGAGGGGCTGGAGAGATGGCTCAGCGGTTAGGAGCACCATCTCTTCTTCCAGAGGACCCTGGTTCGAGTCCCAGCACCCACATGGCAGCTAACAACTGTCTGTAGTTCCAATTCCAGGCAAAACACCAAGGCAAATAAATAAATAAAGTTTAAAAAAAAAAAAAAAGAAAGAAAATATTGAATAGATAGTCACAGGCGAGCTGGAGTAGTATTTTCTGAGAGTGTATTATGTAGCCCAGGCTGGCTTTGAATTCATTGTGCAGTAGAAGATGACCTTGAATTCATAATTTTTTGGCCTCTTACCTGCCAAGATTATAGGTATGCACCCTCAGCCTGGCTTAGAGCCACTAAGATGTCATGGACCTAACTGTCAGGAGACTCACCCTCTTAGATTCTTCAGGAGACTGATTGATTGTTCAAGTCAAATATCACTGAATTGGAGGGGTGTGTCTAGAGTTTTCAGACATAGTAAAGACTAGAAGCAAGTTTTAATTTAAGTTTGTCTAGCATCTTCCAGCTATGGGATTCTAACTGTGGATCCCTTTGGGACAAGATGAAAAATTAGAATTGTTTTCATTTCCACCCCCCTCCATAGGACAGAGTAGAGCCTGGGCCTCCTGACATCCTAAGTAATATTTAGCCAGTTCTGCTCTCCCGTCCTTCAGCCCTTGGCTTCTCTAAGAAACAACATTGTTCCTTCTATCTAAGCACATTCTTAGTAATGTTTCTGTCTTGTTTCAGACCCATTTACCCAATATTAAAGTCCACGCCTACTTCGCGCCTGTCACTCCACCCCCGTCAGTAGGGGGCAGCAGACAGCGCTTCTGCCGGTGCTGCGTCATCCTATGACAGTGGAGGTGGTCAACCCTGGAGAACTGAGTATTTAATGACACTTGTAGACTTTCCGTGGAGTCTCTCCAGTGGAAGCGACCCCGGCATTCTGGGCAAGGGTTACAAAGTGAGGGCAGCGTCCAAGATCCCCAGAGCCACACATACACAGGCACATGCTCTCACCCCCATCCGCTGCAGTTCTGTGGCCATGGCACTGAAGTTCATACTGGCTGTAACAAGTGGATTGGTAAAACTTAACCATTCCTGTTGGACATGCCCAGAAGAAATCTTAGACCACGGTAGAGGGAGGAGACATTCCAGCAAAACCCAGTGTTACTGCTACTGTGGTTTGTTATTGTATTGAGGGGTTTCTGTGGGGACTTTGAAACAGTAACTGCAATCTTCCAAGGTGAAAGATAGCCTGGAAAAACAATACACGATGTATCCAGGGACCAGAAAGAGAATTTCTTTGCATCCTAGAAATGGTAGCCATCCATTGGGAGATGCTTATGCAACTCTGTGCTTCCTTGTTTCCATGCCAACATGCTGAGCATGCTCACAAAGAAGGCTCACCTATTCACCTGATGCTTGATTATTTGGCCCAGAGGTTTTCTTAGCTGGGGTCCAAATATGATTACCTTTACCTTCCTGCTCAGTTTGTCGCTCTGTCACCGTGCACTTGTCTCCCGTTCCTTTGCTCACCGCTGCACTCGGCTCAGTCTGTCCCCAGTCCTGGTCCTCCGTGCACACTCAATTGTTACTCCTTTGCTGTTGTGTTTACAGTTTGCATTTTGGATTAGTTGGGGTTACCAAACATTTTTAAAAGAAACATCAATAAATATTTTTTTAATCTAAATTTTTATCTTTGCCAGTCTGGAAGGAAAGTATACCAAGAACAGGAAAGTTAGGAAAAGAAAGAGCTGAGCTGTTTTAATGAAAAGAAGCTTTGCCTTTTGGTGTCTGTTGTGTCTTTTGCTGGACACATGCCCCTCTTCCAAACTTGGTGAGCTGATTAAGAGAAGTAAGTGCGTTATTAATGTGGAGTGGGTGGTGAATCCCATAAGACCCGATGGCCTCACTGCCCAAGCTCAAGCACAAAGGCCATGTTGTCCTGTGTTGACAGGAGCATGGTGTGATCCCTGCCAGTCTGCAGAGTTACTTGAGTTATTTGGCTTTGCAGCAGTGCAGGGGGAGGGGGGGCAGTGGTGACCTTGGTTAGTTTCTGGAGCTCCTCCCCCATTTTATCCCATCCAGATACAAGAAGAGCCCATAACAGCCAGCTGCCATGTCAGTGTTAGCAGGGGTGTATTTAAACTGGTACCTCAGAAGACCAGAACATAGTAGCTTGCGCTCTCTCTCCTCCCTCCTCTCCTCTTTTTCTTCTCTCTTTCTCTCTCCTTCTGTCACTCACTCGCTCACTCCCTGCAGATTTCTCTGAGTGTAGTGTGAAGGCAGCCAGAGAGAATTGAGAGGGAGTAGTGGATGGGCTCAGTGTTTATACCAGGCCTGAGACCTGGCACCGGAGCCAAGAAAAAGGGTTTAGTACCTAGTACCTATGTCTCAGAGTCAAGAAGAAGCCTCTTCAAAACACTCACAGAAAGTGAGAGAAATTAATGAGTGTCCAAAGCATATTTCTAAACTTCAATGTTTTAGAGACCTTCTTTGGTGGGGTTTGGGGGAAGGCTTTTTAGGATGTGACTGTTCAAGCCAGTATGATCCCAGGATGTTAAAGGGCTGTTTTAATGCTATAGATACTGGTTCTACCAGAATATATAAGAATATCTGGTTTATTTCTTCATTAATGTAGAAAACAATCAGATGAAAAGGTCCTAGAATTCTATACTACCAGATTTATTTATCATATTAAACTTATTTAAAATCTTATTTTATTATGCTCTTTTGAAAGCTAAATTACTTGTATTTCTTTATTCTTTCTCCCCCTTATGTTCAAATTACCTTACAAGAAATTGTATTTTTCCTTTGAGACCATTTATTTGTTATGTTGTCAGGCTGATTAGTCTTGGCACTTGGCCTGCAGTGACTCTTGCCTTACTTGGCAGGCATATTTATGTACCCTGCACCCCCAGAGACAAGGTCTTGATCTTTAACCCTGGCTGGCCAGAAATCTGTGGTTGGTCCTTGTCTTTCTGCCTCAGCCTCCCAAATGTTAAGATTATAGGTCTGGGCCACCATGTCAAACTCATTATACTTTTTAAAAGTTTGGCTTAGTGCACACATAGATGTTTACACACTCCCAAATGTATTTAGATTTAGATGCCTAGATCTCTCAATACCAGAAGAAATTGAGGGACCATCAGCTCTAAAATATGTTGTTTGATTCCCACTAAGTGCCTAACAAGTGACAGTAACCCTGAGTGCTCACCTTAGTGGACAGATGTTGGGATTACTGAGCCCAAGTCCTTTCAAATGGCACTTCTATTCCCTGTAAAGTCTGAGTGAGTCTGTTGTTCACCAGTATGTCAGAGGTCTTGGTTTTCTTCTCAGAGTTTATTGCCAATGCAGGTTCAAGACCTCTATCTTGTTGGCCTCTGCTGTTAAGGCAAATTTCAACCTTTCTGGGCCAGAGCAAAACTCAAAAGGCGGGGAATCTGTGGGTATACAGCCCTGGCTGCGCATAGGCAGGCAGGATAGAGACATGGTTCTTTTTCAAGTAACATCAGGCCCATGATGCTCGGAAGAAATTAGATGTTTTTTCAAATGTTGATTTGAAGCTATACCATCTTATTACATTAAGACTCCAGGTAAGTTTCAGTCAGGTGGAAAGAGCCCTGACATCTGAATATAAATGCTTCCTGTCTAGACATGCAGAATACTTCTGAGAATTCAGTAGGATTTTAGTTTGGTTGCTCGCGTTTGGGGTTTTTTTGGAGCCATGGATGGAGCACAGTTTTCTACCATTGAGCAGTAGTTCCAGCCTAGTCAGACATGAACATGAAAAAAAATCTCTTTTGGAAAAGCTTATTGGGAGATGCCAATGTCTAGAGGAAAAGGACTTGCTGTGGGATCCTAACAAGGGGTTCAGCCTACAGAGGAGATCCGGATGTAACGTGCATCTGTAATTCCAGCCCTTCTGTAACAGATGATAGTGAACAGAGGCCTGGGCCAGGCACCTTGGAACACATAACACTGGCAGAAACAAGAAAGACCTAAGATGTGGAAGGAGAGAATGATTCCAGAAAGTCACAGAATGCCACAAGCTGTGGCAATCATGTGCCACAGAAATAATGGACCTAGTTGAGATGGCGCCTACAATCTCAGATCTGAGGTGGAAAGACTTTTGAGTTGAGGTCAGACTCAGCTACGTGGTGATGTTCTGTTTCAGCACACCCAAGTAAAAAGAACAAGGTACCCTCAGTGGTGTTGTCCAAAGCCTCAAGGTGGCCAGGAGGAATTATCTGAAGAAAGTTCTTAACGCCACAGATAATGTTATTTGTAAGCAGCATTCCCACATCATCTGTTCTATTGTATCCCACTGTGACTGCTCCATCTGTCAGAGCTAAGGGGGCCATTTCACCACTTCTCTTTATTGTGGGATGTGGCCAGTCACCTTAAGATTCCTTTCCCTGGTCAAACCGAGCTGTTCAGAGCAGTCCTGAATGCACTGGGGAAGCCGGCTCAGACATCTCCTACTTGATGGTCCTTGGGGTTTGTCTTTTTGGCTTTGAGTAAAATGAGGTGAGACCAACCTAACCTCTGTCTCAGTAATTGGTGTATGAAACACACTGTGCTTAATGTTTCAAATGCACTTTCTTTTTTCTCCTCTGCTCTTTACACCTCTTCTGGATATAGAAGTAACCCTCAGCTAATGTTTGTAGTTTCTGGTCTGGTGTCTACATCTACTAGGTTGGTGTAGCAGATGTAAGTCAGAAATGGTGTTTTGTTTTGAGCATTTTCAAGGAAAACTTGGTGATTAACTTCCCATGTTCAGTTTTGGGATGTTGTAGACTGTTTGAAATGTCTGTTGTAATTCATTCATTGTGCATGGGCTGTGGGCCCTTGACGTCCAGTCTGAACTGTTTGCAGCTCTGGGCACTGAACTCCACTTGATCTTTTTCAGTTGTCTTGTAAAATGTCTTTGGGACATGCATGGGACTGACTTCCTGTCTGTCTGGGTCACCTCTAAGGTGACAGGATGGAGACTAGAAGGGCTCAGGTCAGCAGGTAAGTGTGACACCTGAGCTGTGACAATGAGACTGGCTGCTGAAGGCCGTCCTCTGACTTTGACACACCATGGAATGCACACATGATATAGTGAATAAAATTATTTTTTTTTTGTTTTTTGAGATGGAGTTTCTCTGTGTAGCCTTGGCTGTCCTGGAACTCACTTTATAGACCAGGCTGGCCTCAAACTGACAGAGATCTGCCTGCCTCTGCTTCCTGTGTGCTAAAGGTGCTTCCCTAAAGGCATGCACCACTACCACCTGGCAATAAATCCAATTCTTAAAAAAGAAAAAAACAAAAAAAACCCGAAGCTTATTGCTCTTAAAGTAGGTCAGTTCATGTAGTTGCTGGCAGTGAGAGAATGGACAAGCAAGGAAGAGCCCTGTTGGACTTTTCTGGATTGTACCGTCAGGTTTCTGTCCTGTGGGTCCTGCTGACAGTCAGGGATGAGGCCAGCCTTGTCAGAGAGGAGCTGGACAGTGTTTATTTGCTTGCAGGTCTTGAAGCAGAAATCCTTAAATGACTGAAGTTGTTGGGGGAGGGTGTTTTTTGTTTTGGGGTTTTTTTTGTTTGTTTGTTTGTTTTGGTTTTTCAAGACAAAGTTTGGAGAACCCTGGTTGTCCTGGAACTCACTCTGTAGACCAGGCTGGGCTTGAATTTAGAGATTAACCTGCCTCTGCCTTCTAAATGCTGGGATTTAAGGAGAGCACCACCCAACTTTCTTAACTTCCTCTTTACACATTTGTAAAGCTAGGATTAAAGGTCTGGGTCATCACTCTCTGACCTTCATGGTGTGGCTCTGTGGTTTGACATGGTGTGGCAATGTATTTTATTAAATATCACCACAAATGACCTGAGGACAAAAAAAAAAAAAAAAATCTAAAAAGGTAAAAAGGTAGGGGGAGTAAGAGTCTCACTCCCTGCCTTTGTTTTCATGTAAATATGCATTAGAAGATGCGGAAAGGTGTGTATTGGTGGCTATGGATAGGCCTCCTGCTTTGAGAGTAAAAAATGTGGCTGTAAATGCTATATCCAAATGTCCCAGCTCTACATCCTCATTCTCCAGCAGAGAATAAACGCTGTGTAAGCACCAGCTGCTGTAGCCCTGCCTTTTTTTTTTTTTTTTTTACCTGCCCGAAACTACCACAGGAGGCAGGTGGGTTTTTTATGTGAAGGGTTTCTGTAGCTTCATTCCAGCCAGCTGTCCCACTGTCCATTTTGATTTCTGTCTGGAAGCTTTGAACCATAGGCTTTTAGGAAAGTCAGCTTATTAGCCTCTCACTTGAGTGAGTGAATCCTGTGAGTTCAAGAAAGTTACATGTAATATTCAGAAGGAGAAAGCCTTTGCTGTGCAGATCACATGTGGAATGTTGGAGAACATTCATCAGTAATTCCTCAGTCTGAGACTCTGCGGAGATGAATTTGCACGTGTTAGTGCGTCTCAGCCAGGGTGGCTCATAGAGCAAGAACCACAAGCAAGCAGAAACGTAGTGGCCCTTCCTTCCTGTTTGTGTTTCCAGTGTCCTGGCATGCAGAAATGATAGGCAGGCACCCGGGAGAGGATTATTCTAGAACTGGGATGGATGCTTTGCTTCAGGAGGAGCATCTGTCCTGAGTCCATAGGGCTGCTGTTGGCTCCCATGTGACACTTTCACTGTGTGTTCTCATCTCATCAACTTATGCCCTGCAGTGGCTGCTGGGATGGGAGTGTGGGACAGTGAGTACCAGTCTTCACCCTAGGAGTATCTCCTACCAACCCCCAAAATCAGATCTTAAGATCTTTGAAGCATTGTCTCTGCCTCACTAACTACCTGAGTGAACTCAGATCTGCCCTGAGTTGCTGCTTATGTGTGTTTCTTCCCTCAGCCCAACATTTCTCTAACTTACCAGGTTCCATTAGCTAAGTGACTGTATGTACAATACTTCCAGCACCCAAGGATGTGGGGTTGGGGAGGATTGTTTTAAGTAAATAAAATCCTATAATATTCATCCACTAAAGAATGAGGATCTTTAAAGTCTTAGGAAATCTACTTGAAAATGACTGAGTGGTCTGGCCTGTACCCTCCAGTACTGCAGCAGGGCTTGAATAAGTGGATCTGAGCTGTGCTCTCCAGGTTAACATAGAAGGCCCTGTCCCTTGTCTGTTTCTAACAGTACAGGAAAGGGTGAGCCTGGCATCTTTGACACCCTCTTATCACACCCATACATAACGCACTAACATGGCCCAGTAGCTTTCTGCCGACTATTCCTCCCTGTGATGTGACCCCAAAACTGACTCCAGGAATCAGTGATCCTCACTTCAAAGGGTGTCTGGAAGAGGCTTCAACTTGCCTTTCTTCTTCATTCCTGTTTTATTTATTCTGGCCACCACCTTTTTCCTCCCAGGCATTATTTCTAGTTACTATTTCCTGGTGGTTCTGCTCATCTTACCCACCTTCCAGTGACCCTGAGAGCACAGACCTGAGTGTTGTGGCCTGTGCAGAGCTCAGAGCACTGTGAAGACTGACCCTTTCCTGTCAGACTGCTCAGGGACAGAGATGGATGGGTACCTGGTGCTGTATGAGGAACTGTTGTCCTTACTCCCACCAACCCCCTGAGGGCAGCAGGGCGGTCACACCACACCGCTGGGATCCCTGTGCCCTGGCTGGGCCAGACCTGCACCAATGCTCAGCCACTCCCCAGGCCCTGCACAGTTCCCCAGTGGGGACTTACCAGGTTCCATTAGCTAAGTGACTGTATGTACAATACTTCCAGCACCCAAGGATGTGGGGTTGGGGAGGATTGTTTTAAGTAAATAAAATCCTAGGAGGCAGTAGACAATTCCTTTTGCTTTAAAATCTTTGGACTAAAGAAATGTTTATATATATATATATAAATATATATATAAAGTAAATTGTTATGTAACTATTATTGTTTCCTGTATGTTCTAATTTTGTTTTATGGTGTAATTAAAGGAAATAAGCTGTGAAGACTTTTTATTTTCCTGTGGGAACAGCCTGACTGGGGCTGTGCTTCCTAATGTGGCCCCTAGAACTGCAAAGGCTCTTCCTTGGAGATAAAGGAGCTGAGCATCATCCTTGCTTTTTAAATACTCCATACTATATTTAAGTCTCATCAATTCACTCCATGAGACCTTAAGAAATGTGAAGGAACACAGTATAAATTAGCTGCCTCAACTAGATCTACCCAAGGGCTTAGCACTTCAGAGCACATACATGGCAGCTTCCAAGAGATCTGATGCCCTCCATGGGTACCATGTGGGTATCTTCTTCCTCTGGATGGTTGTGAGGCAAATGTGGGTTTTAGAGCCTGCAAATGCAGTAAGTGCCCCTAGCCTTGAGCCATCTTTCCAATTCCACCCACCTGCCCACCTCTGCCTCCTGAGTTCCTAGATTGAAGGCATGTGCCATCATGCCTGACCTTAAATCTATAACTGAAACCTGAAGTCTAAGAGTGTAAATCAGTAGCAAGATGCTCACTATCAGAGTGCTTGTATATGCCCAGTTTGATCACCAGCACTGCCCCTGCAGAAGAAACCCTTGACCTGAGTCAATTCTTGTGCAGGAGGAAGGGGTGAGTTCAGGTGGAGTTAGTGTAAAGAGATGTACGCAAGTGCAGAAGTCAGAATGTCTAGGTTCAGATACGTGCCATGTCATATTGATGACATGTCCAGATGACATATTTCACTGTCTTTGGCATCAAGTATAGATTTGGGAATTAAATAATGGCATGTAGTTAAACCGTAGTATTAGTTACTTTTATTGCCTCTTTTAAACAAACATTTCAATATGCAGCCTATGTTAAAGATGTAAGGGATGCACAAAGGTAAATATAGCAGGTCCTTGTGTCACTTTGGTAGAGATGAGTAAGAGCTGAATGTGCTTGGTACACTGTTGCATTCCTCTAATCCCAACATTGGGATGGTGGAGGCAGTTTGGACCTCAAAGCCAGTCTGAGCTGTGTAGAGAGAGTCTGTCTTTAAAAAAACAAGGGGGCTGGGAGCTGGAGAGATGACTGGTTAAGAGGACTTGCTGCTCTTGCAGAGGACCTGGGTTTCTGCCGTAGGGTTTCCTGTTGCTGTGAAGAGATGCTGTGACCACAGCAACTCTTATAAAGGAAACCTAAGATTGGGGTGACTTACAGCTTCAGAAGTTTAGTCCATTATCATGATGGGGAACACGGCAGCATACAGGCAGCTGTGCTGGAGCTGAGATTCCTACATCCTGCAGGCAATAGGAAGTGACGCTCAACCAGGGGAAGACTTGAGCAAGAGAAAACTCCAGGCTTCACCCACAGCAAGACCACACCTACTGATAGTGCCACTCCCTTTGGGGGAGCATTTCCCCCCCAAACCACCAGTTTGGTTCTCAGCACCTACATCAAGTGCCTCAGAACCACCTGCAGCTTCAGCTACATACAGCCACCTCAGCAACCCAGATGCCTCCTCATGGCCTCTGCTGACAGCAGGTATGCGATACAGAAACACGCAAAAACTCATACGCAAAAAGCAAAAGTTAATTTTTAAAAAACAAAAATAAGTTGGAGAAAAGGCTCCGAGGTTAAGAGCACTGACTGTTCAATTCCCAGCACCCACATGGCAGCTCACGACTGTCTATAGTTTCAGTTCCAGAGAACCTGACACCCATGTGAAAATACCAATGCATATAAAATTTGAAAGCACTGGCTGTTCTTCCAGAGGTTTTAATTTTAATTTCCATCAACCACATGGTGGCTCATAACCATCTATAATGAGATCTGATGCCCTCTATGGCCTGCAGGCAGAACACTGTATAAATAATAAATCTTAAAAAAAAAAAAGTGGAGACAGGAGGCTTAGGTCATCCTTGGCTATATGAGGAATTTGAGATGAGCATGGGCTACACGACACCCTCTTTAGACCAAAAGAAGTTATCTACAGTCCTATGAGATACCCTTGGACCGATGAGATGACAAATCTCCCCTCCCCCCCCCCCTCAGACTTTTAAAGGCAATTTCTTGTCCTGTATCCCAAGCCAGTTTCAAAATGAAATCCTTGTGACTCAGCCTGCTGACAGTTGGAATTGCAGGTGTGTGACACCAATATTTTATGCTGTATAAATTGCAGATGGGGTATAAATTAGTCATCTGTGTGTCCCTGAGAGAGATCCCACAGAGGTGGCTGCCTGGCTGTTACCAGTACCTATGATAGAGCCTGATGCTCTCCATAACCAGATGTTTTTGCAGACTCATGGAAGAGCCGTATCATCCTGACCTCTCCCATCTGTGCTGTGCTGGCCAAGAAGGAGGGGTCTTCACAGCCAGGATGGTGAGAGCCTTCCAGCCTCACTGCTGGCGATGAGTGCTGGAGAGGAACTGAAAGGGACCCAGCCCTATCTTTTCCTGTATCATCTAAGAAGCAGAGTGTGTGCTAATCACTGCCACCCTCACTAGGCAGGTGTCTCTCTCTAAAATATATTTTTTTTTCAAAGCAGTCTCACTGTGCAATACAGGCTGGCCTTGAGCTCAGGGTCCCTCTGCCTAGCCAGGTGTGTACTAGATTCAGGTGAGTCAGAGCCACCTATTTAAAAAACAAACAAACAAACAAAAAAAACCACAAAGTGTGGATCAGGACCCATGTGGAAGAGCAGAGAGGCAAAGAGACACATGGAGTCCAAGGCAGAGAAGAAAAGCTGGGCTTTGGTCAGCAAGTGACCAGGACTCCCCTGGGATCACATAGCTGCCACCTGCCCTTTTACCTGCAAGGGTGTCCTCAGGGTCCTGGTCAAAAAGGCAGTGGGTCTGATTGGTTAGAAGGGCCAAGCGCGCTCAGCCAATTTTTCAATCAATTCTACAGCACTGAGTTCATCCAAAGGGACCTCTTCATAGAAGTCTGGGGAAAGGGCAGCCCAAGGGGGAGGAAAGGGGGTTGCCAGGAGGATGGTTATTCCTGGAGGAAGGGGGTGTTGTGGCCACCTCATAGAATCGGGGAGGCCAAAAGATAAATGAGGGAAAAAAACCAAGAAAACAACACTTTGATGGCAAAGGCCCCAGTTTAAAGAGATAGGACGCTTACCTACAGATAATGATGAGTGGCAAACCCAGGGCACAGTAGCACTTCTCATCTCACTAACAGAACGGCAGTCACAGAAGGGAAGTCTGTCACAGTAGAATGAGCCCAAGAGACTTTGGGAAGAACTGAGGACTGGAGGGGGCAACCCCAGGAAGAGCAGGTCATCCTCCTCTTTCCAGCCCGGAAGAGGATTCTGGAAGCCCCACCTGACTGTGGAAATCTCACCTGGGCTGGGTATCTTTGGAGCCTATTCACTTGCCCAGGGGGTCTCCAGAACTGCAAAGACAGCCTGCACTGTCAGGTGCATGTGGTCCAGAAAAAGCCCATCGGCCCTTCACAACTGAACAATTCACTTGTCATCCCTAAGAGAGACTCTGCCTCCCAGATTACTAGAAAAGGAACTTACCGAGTGGTATCTCAGGTACTAAATGAATGCTGGACATGGGATGCAGAAAGAATAAGAAAAACCCATCCCTGAGTGATGCCAGTGGTGTGGCTACAGAAAACAGCAAATCATAGAATCCTTTTATTTTTTTATTTTGTTGTTGGGGATCAAACCCTGGGCCTCGAGAATGTGTTGAGCATACACTTGGCTCTTGAACTAGATACAGAGCCCCAAGCTAAGTCTTCAGCCCATCCAGGCCAATGTTACTCTGAAGCTTTGGACTGGATCCTGGCTCTAGAGGTTTTTCCTCTAGAAAGACAAAGCAGAAAACTTTTAATACTATAATCCACAGACTAGGGAGATGGAAAATATGAGGATAAGAAGTTCAAAGACATTCTTGTCTACACAGTGAGTTTGAGGTCAGCCTGGGCTACAGGAGACCATCAGGGAGACAGGGGCATGACTCTTATGGTGCCTTCAGGCTCAAATGTTTTATGAAGCACCTGCTAACATAGATGATACTGCCACTCCAGTGGGAAGGAGACCTTGGTTGGCAGTGCCCAGCTTCTGGCACTAAGAGTATTAAAAAGGTGAGTTCCATCTGCAATCCCACAAGTTTGAATAGGGTCCTGGCGAGTGAGCTTTAACAGACCAGTGCCTACAGAGTCAGACAGGACCAGATTGGGGAAAGGAGTCTGGGGTTGCAGAGGCAGGAAACAGCCCAGTAGCCTGCAGACATCCCCAACATGTCCAGACATGGGAATGACATGTAGATCCAAACCCAGGGTCAACCACTTTTATGGTTGTCCTTGAGAAGTTAGCATTTCTGAACCCTGTCCCCAAAACAGGGAGAAATCTTAGCACAGCAGTACCAAGTAGCCTCAGTAAAGGTTAGTTGAAGGACACATTGAGCAAGCCAAGGTAGGTGTTTCTTCCTGAGTGTCCACCTTCAGTTGCCTCTAATTCTGGTCCCACCAGTAAAGTTGGCCAGCATCCTGCAGTAGCTGAGGAAGCCCATGCAGGTACAACTTAGTCTCTAAAATGGAGTCTCTGAGGTTCAGGTCTCAAAGCATGAAGACCATCAAGGTAACCCCAAGAGCCCAAAGATTAATGATGACTGTTGGAGACTCTCAGTGCCCTATCCTGTTGGGACTCTTGCAATTAGGTACAGTCTCTGGCTGTACCATATTTAGCCACCAGGAGGCAGCGACAACTTGTTCTGCAGAATGAAAAGCCTTGAGGCTTTAGGATAGGGTCTGGAAAATAGCAGACTGTTCAACTGGAGGACATCCCGAGGGAATCTCTGAAGGGACAGTGAAGGGAAGCTCTATGGAATAGTACAATCAGCCAGATCCTCAAGGCGCCCCCACCTCCGTCAGGCATATTCTCAGTGCATATTCTTCATGTCCTCCCCTCTGCCAGTCTCCACATCCTCACACCCCGGGGGCTAACCCACATATACCCCTCCTCAGGTCTCGGGTTGGGAGCTTATAAAATCAGAACCTGAAAGGTGGGTGGGGACATACAGTGGTTTACAGCCACAGAAGAGGGTGGGTGGCAATCAGCAGGGAAGGGCCTGGGCTTTTCTTTCTTTTATTTATATTATGCATACAGTGTTATGTCTGCATGTCTGCCTGCAGGTCAGGGGAAGGCACTAGGTCTCACTAAAGATGGCTGTGAGCCACCATGTGGTTGCTGGGAATTGAACTCAGGACCTCTGGAAAGAGCATCCAGTGCTCTTAACCTCTGAGCCAGCTCTCCAGCCCTGGGCTTTTCTAGGGTGGTGGTGGAGTCCATTAAAGGCCAGGTTAGGTCTCCATTAGGAAGAAAGGCATTAATGAGGTCAAAGTTTAGCAGAAAAAGGCAACCAAGAAGTGACAGCAGGCAAGGCAAGGCACAGGACCTGCCACCTGAAGGCTCAGCTGCTGAAAACCGGAAATGGACAGGAAACTGTCCTCTGCAGGAATAGTGCAGCCATGGATGATGGGGTAAGGTGATGAGGGTGAAATCATAGAGACTGAAGAGTCCTCTGGCAGATCCAGTCTTTAGGGTCTCAGTGTCAGGTGGGGATCTTGTCCTGCCCTTGTAGTAGGGATACTTCTAAGAAGAGAGTGCTGTCACAGGCTGCCTGGTACTTGTCTCTCAGGCAGGAGCTATTTCTCAAACTTCTCTGGGTCACTCAGCTCCTTTGGGCTCCAAGAAAGGTGAAGTCTTATAGGTCGCTGCTTGGCCTGCCCACCTTCTCCTTAGAGGCCTGTATTGGATGGGCACTAAGAAATAGGGCAAACCCCAGGACCAAACATCCTGCAACAGTAGACAGAGAGTCCACACCAAGGCAAGGCTAGAACCCTCACAGTCAGCAAGGCAGGGGGACAGCCTGTATAGAGAGAGGGTGGCCAATCCTGCCTGTACCCGGAATGTCTTGATAATGCTACATCCTGGCAGTCTGAAGGCGAAAAGGAACCATTTTCTCCACCTTACTTTCAAGGTGAGCACTTAAGGCGAAGGAAAAAGCAGGTAGTTCCAGGTCCCCCTCATTTGAGGCGTTAGTTCTTCCCCAGCCTCTTGCTTCCTGCTACTTAATCCTGTGAATTTTCATCCACAGCCTCTTTCCTCCTCTCCAAAAAACAAGGCCAGAGCCTCCTGCACCTCAGACAAACACTCGCTGGGCTACATCCTCAGCCCTTGGTGGCTTCTTGTTATTGTGGGTTTTTAATACTTTTTAAAAAAAAAAAAAAAAAAAAAACACTTTTATTTATTTATTTAATTTTTTGCCTTGGTGTTTGTCTGGAACTGGAACTACAGACAGTTGTGAGCTGCCATGTGGGTGCTGGGAATCAAACCCGGGTCCTCTGGAAGAGCAGAGGGTGCTCTTAACCCCTGAGCCATCTCTCCAGCCCAGGTTTTTAATACTTTTTATTATTATTTTATTTTATTTTTTAAACATACATTTATTTATTTATTTATTTATTTATTTATTTATTTATTTATTTATTTATTATGTAGACAGTATACAGAAGAGGGCACCTGATCTCATTATAGATGGTTGTGAGCCACCATGTGGATGCTGGGAATCAAACTCAGGACCTCTGGAAGAGCATTCGGTGCTCTTAACCTCTGAGCCATCTCTCCAGCCCCTATTATTATTTTATGTGAATGAATGTTTTCCTTACATGTGTGTATGGGTATCGTGCGATTACCTGGTTCCTGAAGAGGCCAGAAGAGGGAATCTCGAACCATGGAAGTAGAATTACAGGTATCTGTGAGTCACCATGTGGGTGCTGGGAACCCAGCTCAGGTCCTCTGAGAGAGCAAGTGCTCTTAACCACTGAGCCATCTCTCCAACCCCCTAGCACTTAGCTTTTTGAGACACCTTCTTATAATGTAACCCAAGCAGGCCTTGAACTAAGCCTCCCACATGCTGGGATTACAGGGGTGAGTCACTAAACTACCAGCTTTGAGGATATGGAGAAAGGGGACTTGGGGGCAGAATCTCACTCTGGACTAGACTGGCCTGAAACTAATGGCAATCTTCTTACTTGGCCCTCCAAACACTAGAGATTACAGGTGTGCAGCGCCATTCCCAGCCCTCAGTGCTTGTTCTTGTGTATATTCCTGCACATGTGTGTATATGCATTTGTGTATAGAGTAGGGCTCAACCCCCAGAGCCACTTCCCAGGTCCCATGCTACCTTGTTTGTTTTGGGGGTTTTGTTTTGGACAGGGGTTTTTCCATGTAGCCCTGGAACTCACTATGTAGAGCAGGCTGGCCTTGAACACACACAGATCTGTCTCTGCCTCCCAAGTGCTAGAACTAAAAGTGTGCACCACCACGGCCTAGCTTTTTTTTTTTTTCTTTCTTTTTTTTTTTTTTTTTATGACAGAGCCTCTGAGCCAGGCAGTGTGCTCTGTGAGTGTGTGGTGCATGTGGAAGTCAGAGGTTGGCTGCAAATCTGAAGTCAGCCTGGACTACATAGTGAGTTTCAAGTCAGACTGGGCTAATTAACAACATCCTGTCTCAAAACAGCCAACAGTGTGAGTTTACCTTCCCTGATCACTCAGAACCTTATAGTTAGGGCCATAATCTCTCACTGGAGCCAGAGCTCACCACTTCATCTAGTCTAGACAGCCTGTTCCATTTCTTCCTTCAGAGTGCTAGGAATTAAAGGTGGCCCACACACTCCCACGGTGTCCCTGGGTCCTGGGATCCACATTCTTGTCCTCATATTTGCTCAGCAGTCACTTTACCCACGGAGCATAGTCCCAGCTCATCTGGTCTTAGCCTCCGAGGACTAGAATTATAGATATCATAACATCCACTTACACCATTCTTTTGTCTGTTTTTTGAGCACAGGATACAGGTGTTATCTGTCTGTCTGCTTGCTTGTTTTGAGACAGGGTCTTTCTTGTTAAGTGACTTGGTTTGACTTGGACTTGCTGTGGGCATTAGATTTGCAGGTTTTCTCCTGACTCTGCCTCCTGAGGGCCAGTACAGGCCTCCCACAGCACACCCAGACTTTCAAACTGTTTTTTTTTTTCATTAGAGTTTATTTTTAGTTATATGTGCAGGTGTACCTGCACTCACATACCTGAGGAGGCCAAGGGCATTGGATCCCCCTGATCTAGAGTTACAGGTGGTTGTGAGCTGTCCAACAAGGTTCTGGACAGAAATCTGGTCCTCTGCAAGAACAGGAAGCACTCTTAATCACTATAACTGGGCCTCTTGACCTAACTGGTGTTTGTTTTGAGACAGGGTTTCTCTGTGTAGCCTTGACTATCCTGGAGCTCATTCTGTAGACCAGGCTGGCCTCAAGCTCTGAGATCTGCCTGCCTCTGCCTTCCAAGTGCTGGGATCAAAGGCACATGCTGCCATCACCTGACTCCTACTGTCTTTTTGATCAAGCTAACCTCTTCCTGTGTAATTCTTCCACTGCTTTTGTGTTCAAGGAGCCCGTGCCTGTGCTGAGGTCAATAAGCATGTGTTTATCATCAAAGCACTTTCTGGCAGATGAGCATTCTCTCATCCTCACCCAGCTCTACCCTCCCGGCTCCTCCTCTTTTTCTTCCATGCTGTTCCCTCTCTGGCCCCAGCCTCCTCCTGGTCCTGCCTTCAGACTCACCTGCAGGAGCAGGGAAGCCTTCCCGGTAGGGTCTCTGTGAAATGTCACCATGTCAAGAGGGTAGCATTTGTTTTCTGTCACTCCCACAGACAATGACACGTCTGCAGGCACAGGGTGACAGGCGAGGGGCCCGAGGCTCAGCCCTCCCTGTCCACAGAGATTTGCAAGGGAGGAAACAGGACGCACCTCCTTAATGGACATCCAGGATAAGGTCTCCTATGGGTACCACCTCCACCCACACAGTAATGCTGCAGGCTTCTATCAAAGAACACCACACCACATGCACCACGTTCTGCAGATGCAGGAGGGAGCATCCTGAAGGTAACTGTTGCCAGGGCCCTCGGGAGACATCCTCCACATCTGTTAGACTGATCGCCCCACTCCCATTGACCCTGTCACTAATATTGAGACTTAGAGCCCCTATATCCACATTCAGACATGAACTGTGATAGTAGGGGTGTAACCTGCACCCCGAATGTCCATGTTCCCTGTCAAGTGGAGATGTTGCTACCTTTCCACACATTATCCTGTCTCTCCTTTGCTAATGTCCTTGCATCCAGTCCATGTGGTTACTCATCTGTCTTTATAGACAGCAGGCCTCCTGAGGACATACTTACTACCTCTTTACGACCCCATCCCTCAATCACAGAACAATGGCTGTGACACAGAATGGCCACTAACTAGGTCATGTGTTGAGCAGAGCTCATGCATGAGAATAACTCCATGTCAGCATATTTCCGAATCTCAGGACTGACTCTGTCTGGGCCCATTTCCTCAACAGTTCCCTCTTGTCCAAGCAGTTCTGAGCTACATACAGGGAGGATCAGATTAAATAACGGACTCCAGAGAGTTCTACTTCACAATGACATCACGGTGCTGAGAGTCGTTGGCTTCCTGCCCAGAGGAACAGTCATACCCAGCCTTTGCCAGTTCTAGAGAGGGGGGTGGCATCACCCAACTTGGAGTGGTAGATGTGTCCCTCACAGGATTGACCTGAGAGAGGTTAAGTGATCATGAGCCCCATGCTGAGAGGCAGAGTGGCAGGTCCCTTCCCGAATCCCCTGGGCCTGGGCCTCTTTCCCAAGTTTTAGGCGATTCCCCTGCCCCAGTACAGCTTAGCCTGGTTCAGGAAGGTGAGAGGCTCAGGCTGCTTCATCACGAGCCAGGTGACTGCACACAGTACATAAGTACTGCAGCAGGGAGCCTGTGGGTATCCCCCGCCCCAAGCTGTTGTCCTGAACCCCCTGCGTGAGGAACTATGGACAGGTCTTCCTGCTTCAGATAGAGCAGGAACTCTATGACAGGGAGAGAGGACACCATCTCTGCCCTCCATGTCCATCTCTTCCCCTAAAGGTCTCTGTCTCTCTCTATCTTCTTCCCCAGAGAACCTGCTGTAGCTGGAAGTTTTGTGACCTGCCCTAGCCCCAAGGTCTGAACCCACAATCCTGCTTAGTCCCAAATAATCACACAAAGGTTTATATTAATTACAAACTGTTTGGCCTGTGGCTCAGGCTCATTACCAGCTAGCTCTTACAGCTTAATTCAACCAATTTTTATTAATGTATGCATTGTCACATGGCTCCATGCCTTTATCTGTGTCCCATTATATCTTGCCTGCAGCATCTGTCTTGTTCTCCCTTCTTTGCTTCTGCTTGGGTTTCCTGCCTGCCTCTAAGATGCCTGCCATAGGACAAAACAGCCTCCTTATTAACAGATGGTAATAAAGTATATTCATAGTGTACAGAAAGATAGCCCACATCAACTTGCAGCATCCCAAGAGCCACTGGGCCAGAGGTTCCTCCTCCAGTTCTACTGGCCTCCAGCTCCAGTGATAATCTCAGAATGTGGCTGTAATCGGAAGTTTCTGTCCCATAAGAAACTCTCAGATACCCAGCGGCCACTTCCCAAACAATTGACTTAATATTATAGTAACTGCTGGGCCAGTAGCTCAAGCATATTACTAACTAGTTCTTACACTTAAATTAACCCATATTCCTATCTATGTTTAGCCATGTGGCTTAGAACCTTTGCTCAGTCCAGAATTCTCATCTTGCTTCCTCTGTGTCTGAATGGCATCTGCTGCTCTGCCTTTTTCTTCCCAGAATTCTCCTAGTCTGATCACCCAACCTATACTTTCTGCCTGGCTACTGATGAATCAGTACTTTTATTAAACCAAAGTGACAGATCTTTACAGTGTACAAGAACATCATCCCATGATGAGACAGCATGTGGATGTCTCACTGAACAAGGACCACTTTTTCCCTGCTTTTGTTAAGACTTTTTGTTTTAAGACCCGGCCACACCCAGTGATGACCCAGGAGAGTGGAAGGAGTCCAGATGTTTGGTGATATCCCAGAGTTAATAAATTCTAAGAACACTGGACCACTTTCCAAAAAATCCTAAGAGTCTGTTCCCTCAGCTTGAGAACAGGGCCTTGAAGACCCAGCTTTACCTGAGCAAGCTTTTGAGGGGTGCCACACAGATGTCCCCAAGACTGGGCCATAGTTTTTTGTTTTGTTTTTAAACTTATTTATTTATTTGCCTTGGTGTTTGCCTGGAACTGGAACTACAAGACAGTTGTGAACTGCCATGTGGGTGCTGGGAATTGGACTCAGGTCCTCTGGAAGAGCAGATGGTGCTCTTAACTGCTCAGCCATCTCTCCAGCCCACGGGCCATAGGTTTTATGCCAAAACTTTGTAAGAGTTGAGCACAGGGTTGGGTTGGACGCACTATAACTCCTTCCAGCCTTTATACACCAGCAAATGCACAAGAGGGTTAGGGTGAGGCATGGCCTCTCATTGGCTGGATACTCAGGAGCTACTGGGATAGCCCAAGCTGGTGTCTCCAGGGCTGATCATTGACTGTAAGAGGAAATGGTTTCTCACTCTCCTAATGGTCTGAAGAGGTCTGAGGAGCAAGGAACACCTAGTTAGCACCAAATCCACAGGTCATGAAGAATTCTGAACATCCCTGGCCTTGGAATACTCACATGACACCACAGAAAGTGCCTTTTATTCTGGGACACAGAACAAGTAGACAGATTCACATGAACCCCAAAAGGACCTTGGCTCTTCAGTGCCCATCTTCTCTATGGGAACACACACACACACACACACACACACACACACACACACACACACACACAGGCCAAATGCTGGCAGGACACTTGTCCTTTCTCTGAGGGTAACTGGGGAATAGAATTTATAGAACACAACCTCCACACACTCGGGGTGGAGGGGTGGGGGGGGTGGGGACTTCCCCAGGGTAGTCTCTGCCTCTGCCATGCCCTGCCCTGGGGCATGGAGCTGCTGAGTTTTAAACAAGACAAACAGCTTGCTTAGGGAAGAGCTGTCTCCTCCCACATTAAGCCATATAGTCATTACACACAGTCAGCCTAGCCTCTGCCCACCTCCCCCAACACTCTAATTACATATTCCACCCTACATGACCCCAGATACCAAATCTGATCACAGCAAGGGAAAACAGGACCATCTTCCCTGGGCTGGTATCTTCATCTCTGGGTACCTGGACCCTTGGTACAGCCCAGCTTTCTTCTTGCATAAGAATGAAAAAAGAGGTAGCAGTAATGAGGTAGAACTCACTGCCAGGGGTCCCTGAGGGAGTTTCCGCTGAGACCCCCTCTGTAAGTCAGCCCAAATCTGACTCCAGGAGACATCCTGAACCTCTAAGGACAAACACAGCAGGATTGCAGGATGGGCAGAAAAGGACCGTGTTTCTATAGGGCTTTGTCCTTGCCTGGGTAGGCAGGGAGATGGGCATTCATGGAGAGGCTTGTTATGGCTCAGAAGGCAGAGGGCCGAAGCTGATGTGGGCACCCTTCCAGAACAGCATCAAAAGCAGGCAGGTAAGGTCCTCCCCCACCCAAATTCAGGGACATTTCCCTGAGTATAAGAAGGGTTTTCCTGGGCAGCTCAGGCTGGCCTCAAACTTGCAGTAATTTTTCTTGCCTCCTAACTCCTGGGATTACAGCTATGTGTTGTGCCTGGCTCTCCAGGGCTGCCACCATCCTCTTCTTCCTTGTCCCCAGCCCCTCAGCACCAGTGCCTCAGCCTCTCTGTCTTCTTCCCCACAGCCTGCCTTACTCCCACCTTCCATCTTTGTTGACCATGGAAAAGCTCAGCTGGAGGCAGATGGACCTGGCCAGGTTGCCTTTTGTCCTGTATCCTGGTCTAGGCCCAGCATTGGGCTAGGAACCCATTCTCAGGCTTGGGCCCAGAGAAGTTCTGGGGCCCTAGGAAGGGAGGACATGAGTCCTCACAAGGCAAGGATGTACCCAGACTCACCCTCCACACTTCTGAACATAGTATCTCATGAGCCAGGGGCAGTGAGGATTATAGAAATTTTGTGGTTCTAAGATTTCAGTCCCTGGGTGACAGAAGCTGCCTTCAAGGACCCTAAGCCAGTCACAGTGGCTCACACACTATCCAGCTCTAAGAAGGCAGAGGCCGGGGCACCTGCTACAGGTTTGAGGCCACCCTGGGCTACACAGCAAGGTTCAGGACTACGCAGTGAGAACCGAGCTCCAAAAAGAAAGGTAAAAAGCAGCTTCCTCATACCTGGGTCCAGCAACACAGGCTGTAATCCCGGCTACTCAGGAGACTGAGGAGGGAGAACACAAATTCAAGGTCTCATTGGGCTACCGTGGTTTAAAAGGTCGGCCTGAGTAAGTCTGCAATTGAGGCCAATGAGAGGACTCAGCCAAGCAAGACAACTGAGTCCATTCCCCAGAACTCACATTATAGAAGGAGAGAAGCAGCTTCAACAGGTTGTCCTCTGACCTCCACAGTCAGGCCACAACACGCACTGTCCTACACAGATAGCTCAAGCGGGAAAAATATAAATAAATCAATAAATGTAAGGTAGGGAGAGATTGAGAAAGGCAGACAGACACACACACAGAGACAGAGACACAGACAGAGCTCACTGAGAGAGGGGCAGCTCTTCTCTCTTCGCTACAGGTCATTTAACATGTGACTGAGTGCCTGCTCCCTGTCAGCTCTCTCTGGACCCTGTGGGGTGGGATGGAGCCAACCATGCTCTTCCTCACTGGTGGCCAGAGGGCTAGGCCCTCACTACAGGTGAAATGATCAAGACAGGATAAAAGCATGTGAGATTTATAAACCTTGCACTCACAGGTGCATGTACATAGACATAAAAAGTAGAAAACACCTGGGCTGCAGAGATGGCTCAGGGGTTAAGAGCACTGACTGTTCTTCCAGAGGACCTGAGTTCGGTTCCCAGCAACCGCATGGTGGCTCATAACCATCTATGATGACATCTGGTACCCTCTTCTGAATACTGTATACATAATAAATAAATAATTTTTAAAAAGGTAGAAAACACCACATGGCAATGTGTGGCCTGTCTGTGTACATACACACAAATGCCCCACCCTTAGACGAGGGCCGGCCTCTCAGCAAGATGGATGGGAGCCTATGGATAGTGGTGCAGAGTAGCCACTTTAAGGTCCCCCCAAGTCAGATAGTGTCTGCTTTTGAGAGCCCCTTTGCTTCATAGGGTCCTCTGTTTATGCTTTTATGCTTCAGATGCAGGATCTCATAACTCAACCACCTGGTGCATTGTGCTGCTGTTCTTCAAGCCCTGCCTCTGTGCTGCAGAATACTGGGTACTATAGAACTAACACACACACACACACACACACACACACACACACACACACACACACCACATCCCCACATGCACAGACGGGTTTTTTTTTTTTTTTTTGGACAGGGTTTCCCTATGTGATTTTGTAACCTGTCCTTGAACTCACGCTGTGGACCAGGCTGGTCTTGAACTCACAAAGATCTGCCTGTCTCTGCCACCCAAGTGCTAGGATTAAAGGTGTATGCCACCACCTAGCTTGACTGGGTTTTTTTGTTTGTTTGTTTGTTTGTTTTTGTTTTTGTTTTGTTTTGTTTGGAGGTAGGATCTCAACATGGCAGGCTGGCTTTCTTATTCTTCTGTTGTTGTTTTTATTGTTTTGAGATAGAGTTTCTCTGTGTAGCCCATGCTATCTTGGAACTCACTCTGTAGACTGAAGACAGGAATTTTCTTTCCTGGCCTCCAGTTCCCAAATAATTGACACAGAGACTTAATATTCATTACAAATGCTCAGCTTACACTTTGCCCCTGTTACTAACTAGCTTGTAAAACTTAAAATAATTCATATTTCTTATCTACCTCTGCCACATAGCAGCAGCACCTTTTCTTTTTATGGCATGCTCATCTGTACCTCTCAGGACTCCCCCTTCTCTCCAGGGTCCTTCATCTGGTTTTCCCACCTAACTTTATCCTGTTCAGCTATTGGCCAGTCAGCTTCTTTACTAAACCAATCACAGCAACAAATCTTCACAGTATACAAAAGATTATTACATAGCAATACAAACTAAGAGATCCACCTGCTTCTGCTCCCCAGGTGCTAGGATTAAAAGCATGCACCACCACGGACCACTCCTTCGGCTGTTTTAAATGTATGCATCTGTGCACATATATGTTTATGTGCAGATATAAAGGGCAGATGGCAAGTTCAGAAGTTGATTCTTTCACTTTGCACCAGGTAGGTCCCAAGGATTGAACTCAGATCCTTAGGCTTGGAGGCAAATGCCTTTACCCACTGAGCCATCTCCATAGGCTGTGTTTTGAGACAGAGCTTTGTGTGTCCCGAGCTGACCTCAAACTCACTATGTAGTGGTGGATAGGCTCAAACTCCAGGTCCTCCTGCCTCTGCTTTCCAAGTTCCGAGATCCTAATATGTACCATCATGCTCAGCGAGAAGTGTACTCTGGGGGCCAGAGAGTCAGCTCAGCAAAGAAAATGTTCACTACACAAGTGTGAAGACCCAAGATTGGATCCTCAATGCCATATAAAAGCCAGATGTGATGTTGTCATGCAACCCCAATGCTATAGTAGTAGAGATGGGCAGATTCCAAAAGCTCACTTACCAGGTTGTTCAGCTAATGGATAGGCTCCAGGTTCATGGAAAGACTTTGTATCCCAAAAATAAGGTAGAAAGCAATTGAAGAGACACTGGATGTCTTCTGGACTTCGGTCGCATACACTTGCATGTTCATGCCCTCACACACATATTTATGCACACATAAACATGTATACAGACATGTACTATGCATCTTTTTAAAAAAAGGAAAGAAAGAGAAAATGAAAGAAGGAAGGAGTCATAACTATGACCTTGAACTTCAGAGGACTTTTCAAACATTTTGTCTCATGTGACTGATGCTTTTTTTTCCTTCTTATTCAGTTAAACTTTCCCACAGATGGGAAAACTGAAGCTCCAGAGAAGTATCTAGTCCAAGGTCATATAATTAGGAGGAAACAAGGTTTGAGTCCCAGTCTGCCCCTGGTCCCTTCCCCATGCCTAACTCTGCTAGACAGTCACGAGTGGGACTTTGAATCCAGACCCAAGCAATGTGCCAACCTGAAGAGCCAGATGGGGAAAGAGTGCTTCTCATGTACTCACTGGCTTGCTCACACTCTCCCTCCCCACTTCCCTCCCTCCCCCTTCCCTTCCTTCCTTAGCTCTCTCCCTCAGTCATTCATTCATTCAAAAATTCGAAAAGAACCATCAGATTCAATGATGGCAGCCCCTAGGGAACCCGCCAAGCATCAGCCTCTCCTGCTTGAAAATGGGGACAAAATATTTGCATTTTGCTCCTGGGCTGTGAGCCCTAGTAGTGAGTAATGCAGGATAGTGGCTAGATGCTGTGGCCATGGTAGAAGATGACACAGGGAGCTGGATTTGCATATTTTCCAAGTTGGCTGGATGGGACTGCAGCTCAGCATGGGTGTCCAGGGCAGCATGTGAGAAGGGGAGGCATAGGGGGGTAGGAGCAGAGAGCCCTGAGAGTGTCAGCTTCTACCATCTTGGGAGAAGCCCAGACCCAGTGTAAATTTCAGCCAATCAGTGAGGTGAGACAGTCAAACAGGTATTCATCTTGTCCAAGGTCATAAGCCAGTGACAAGACTGCCCACTGTGACCTCCAGTCACTCAGCATTTGCTCCATGCTATAATTTGTCACCCACTACCACTGCCTCTCCATTTGGTAGGTAGTCTAGTACTGCTTGGGTATGGGGCAAGTTCCACTGACCTCAGCAGTGAAATGCTGAAGCGGGACCTAAACCCTGCCAGCCATGGATTGGACCCTTCCTGCAGAGGCAGCCTGAGACTGAAGGCAAGCCACACCTCTGTCTCAACATCTCAGTATCATGATGCTCACACTTCTCCCCCACAGTTGGCTGGAGGCCCCCTCACCCCTAACACACACCCTATCTGTGCCCACACATCACCTTCCTTTCTCTTGGTCCACTTGAAGTGAGGTCCCCGAGAGCCCAGTCTGTGCCAACCCCCACTTCAGCACAAGATTATCTTCAAAGACTTAGGGGACTCACAGTGCTCGCTGCCTCAAATTCTAAGCCCTAGCTCTCTCCTTGCCCAGGACTCTACTCCCTCACTACCCCCAAACTGATGGCATTGCTGTTTCCATGGTAACAGATGCTTTGTGGGTGGGTGGGGGAAATAGAGAAAGAAGGCTGTGGTCAGAGACATTCAGAGGCATAGCAAACAGGGGTAGCATCCAAACACGGGGGGAGGGGCTGCTAGGACAATGACCCCACACACAACTGAGTCAGCCTGTGTCTCCAGCCTCGGGAGATAAGAAACAAGAGAGTCTTTGGGAGAAAGGGGGCTGGTTCCTTGAGAAGGAAATGTCCCCACCTCACACAGAACATGTTTCCTAGGGTTATAGTGAGTGTGGGAGCGGCCGGGAAGGGAAGAGGACGGGAGGGATTGCGAACTGGAGCTCATGTCAGATGCCTGGGGCAAATGGGGCCCATAGACAGCTCACTCACACCCGGTTAGGGACAGTGCCACAGGCAGGAGGCAGGCAGTTCTGAGCCAGCATCCCAAGTGCCAGAGGCTGGTGGCAGCAGGGGCTGGCAGGGGCCCTCCTCCAGCCCCTGAGGACCTGGCTGTCCCAGATGCCACAGCCGGGAAGTGTGTCAGGTACTTGCGTAAGAGCCTCCTGAGGTTCCATAAAATCATAATTACTGCTGCCTGCCATGGGCTTAGCTCATGACAGTGGTATCTGCCTCTGGGGTCCCAGAGCGGCTGCTGGGGAAGGTCCAGCCTTGCTCAGCACCCTCTACATAGCAGCACACTGTCTTCTCCCCAGCTGGGAGATGCAAGTTCAGACTGTACTCCAAACCAGGATAGATCCCTTCAGATTAGACACCCCATTCAAAAGCCGGAGGGAAAGACTAGATGATCCTCTTTTCGCTTGAGCTGTCCTTGGCCACAAGGTTCGGAGGCCCCTTGGAGAGGGCTGCACCAGGGGTATTTTTAAGAAAAAATATCTGAGAAGTTCTTAACATCAAGGAGTCCCAAACACTGAGAGTGGAAACACAGCTGTCATCTTCCCAGCGTGGGCTTTTTGTTTGTTTATTTGTTTTTTGAAAACAGACTCACCCTGTATAGCTCTGATTATCCAGGAACTCACTTTGTACACTAGGCTGACCTTGAACTCACAGAGATTTACCTGTCTCTGCCTCCCAAATGCTGGGATTAAAGGCATGCTCCACCACACGAAGAGCAAGTGGTTCTTAGTCTTTCAAGGCTCTCAGATTTTCTAAGGAGCAGGTGGACGCTCTGGGCTCCCTAAGGCAGGCACCTGCTTCTTTTCTATTTTGTCTTCTCTCTCCCAGACAATGTTTACTAGTTCCAAAACCTTACCCGGGGTTCAGAGAATTCACAGATACCCCAGAGCTCAACCATATGTCCCAGGGTTAGGGTTCCCAAGGACAACAATAATCCCCACTAGTCATGTTCTTCCCTTAGCCAGCTTTTTCACACATTTCATCCTCAAGATGTGTGGAGAGGGCCAGGTTACTCAGTGGATAACGGCAATGTCTTCTAAGCCTGAAGAGTGGAGTTTGATACCTAGGTTCTATACGGTAGAAGAGAAAAGAGAATCAGCTTCCAAAAGGTGTCTTCTGATCTCCACCATGCTTGTGCTGGCATGAGTCCTTGTATAAGTGCCTGTATGTGTGCCAGTCATGTGGTACACATCTATAATCTCAGGACTCAGGGGATGAGGCAGGATCATGATGAGCTGGGGCTTGACTGGGCTATGTTATCAGCTTGAACTAGCCAAGGATACAATATAAAACCTGTCTCAAAACAACAAAATTGGGGCTGGAGAGATGGCTCAGTGGTTAAGAGCACTGACTGTTCTTCCGGAGGACCTGAGTTCAATTCTCAGCAACCACATGGCAGCAAACAACTGTCTGTAATTCCAAGATCTGACACTCTTACACAGTTACACATACAGGCAAAACACCAATTCACATAAAATAAAAATGAATATTAAAAAAATTCTTAAGAGAATGCCAAGATACACAATGTCATCACCCCCTACATTATCTTTTTTGTATGTGAGGGGAAGATTGAGACATGGTCTTGCTGTGTAGCCCGGACTGTCCTGGAATTCACTCCATAATCTGCTTTTTGTTGCTGAGATAAACACCATGACCAAGAGAAACTTTTAGAGGAAAGGATGTATTTTACCTTATACTTACAGTCTGTCACGGAAGGGACTCCAGACAGGAACTGAAGTAGAGAGCATAGAGAAACATTGTGAACTGGTTTGCTTCATTTCTGCTCATTTCCTTATGTAACGCTGGACCATGTGCCCAGAGTGGCTCGGCCCACAGTGGACTGGACCCTGCTCCATCAATCCACAATGGAGAAAATGCTTTACAACCAGATGGAGGCCGTTTCTCAGGTAAGGTTCCCTCTTTCCAGGTGGGTGGAGCTGGCAGCTAAGATCTGTAACCTAGGCTAGACTCAAACTTAAAACAATCCTCCTGCCTCTGCTTCCCCCCCAGAGTCCTGGCATTGTAAGTGTGGACCACTACCCTCAGTTTATTACCCATTTCAAGCCAATTCATTCCAGCAGGATCAAATCCAATTCAGCCATTCTAAAAAGAAAACCAAAGTTGCTCCCAAATTAAGGCTCTATCTGATCATAAGCAGAGGTCAAAGGTCAGATAGGAGTAAGGATGGGTCTCTTGATAACCTGAATGTTGTCGAATTCTTACATGGATCTGGCTCAGCCCAGCCACCCATGTCCCAGGTCTGTCACCCAGTGCACAGCTCTGCTCCCCTGCTAAGAAGCAGTCAACAATCCCCTCACCCCACCTGAGGGGGACCCCTGGAGTGTGTAACTTCGAGTTGCTCTCCCAGCCTTGGTGGGCTTCTGCTCTGCCGACCCCACATCTGAGCGGGGACAGTGGCCCTCCTCCCTAGGATCAGCCTCCCGCTCTCCCTCAGCTACTGCAGTGGGAGTAGTCAGCTCTGAAAGCAATGACTCACACTTAGTTCATGAAAGACTGCTCTGAAATCCAAAAGCTGCAGCCAGGAAGGACATCCAGAGGTCATAGGATCCAGCCCCCTGCCTCCTCCACTGTGGCCCCACCAATACCTAGACCAGAAATGTGCGGGAGTGTGGGGGGGTGTCCATTGACTTCCGGACTTCCTGGGTTTTCCCTGGTGAGTGGTACCACCTGATCCCCTGGGAATTCTTCCCTGTGGTCAGTCAGCATCTCTGTCTATGGATAGCACTTCTTGGTCACTTTCCCTGTAGACTAGAGCACCAGGCTCTGAATGGCTAGAGAGACAGCCTTCTTCCCTTGGAGAAAGTACTAGAAAAGCACAGATCTCCCAAAAGAAAGGAAAAAGTGAAGCTTCCTTGAATTTGCCTAAGTTAAGTGGTATTCCGGTGACTTTTACATTCTCCAACAACAATGCAGAGTGACAGAAGGGGCACAGTCACCACCTTTCATCATTATTAATTACATTTATTTACATATGTGTGACCATGTATGTGATGGTCAGAGGTCAATTTTGGGCTTTTTCTTTTTCTTGACTCTTCTATTTATGCAGCCCTGGCTGACCTGGCACTCACTCTTGTAGACCAGGCTGGCCTTGAACTCAAAGATCTGCCTGCCTTTACTTCCCAAGTGCTGGGATTAAAGACTGCACCACCACCCCTCGGCTTGAGTTTAATTTTTAGGAATCCATCTCTTCTCCTACCATCTGGGATCTGAGAATCAAATTAAGTCTTCAGACTTGGAGGCAAGTGCCCTTATCAGCTGAGTTATCGCTCCTTTCCCCCCCCCCCATCTCACTTTGAGTCAGAGTCTTATGTAGCACAGGGTGGATGAGGATGACTTTGAACCGCTGATCATCTGGCATCTTCCTCTCATGGGTGGTGTTACCGGCATGTGCCAACACTCCCCTTCTGTGATACTGGCCTTCTACAGGCTAAGCTGATACTCTATCAGTTAAGCTTCACACCCAGCCCCATACTCATTTCACAAGGGAAGAGATCAATAAACTGTATGACTTAGTTGCATGCCAAGGTCTTCCCATTAGTTACTGACTGTATAGGTAATAGTCTCTTGCAGACCTTCACCCCTGGTACTGGAGAGATTGCTCAGTGGTTAAAAGAACTGTCTATTTTTGCAGAGTATTAGGTTCGGTTCCCAGATTCAGGCTCCCATAGACACCAGGCATGCACATGGTAGAATACATACATGCAGGCAAAACATTCATATATATATATGAAGAAATAGGAATACCTCTCCCTAGAAGTCTCCAGACACAGAAGAGGCTCCGTTTATTCTAAAACAGGAAACATGTTTGTGCTTTGTAGTGCTGGGAAATGAATTCTGGGTTTTGTGTATACTAGGCAAGCATTCTACTACCAAAGTACAGCCTATCCCTAGCTTTCCATTCCCATTAAGGAATAGTGTATCAATAACTGTCTGAGGAGGACCTTAAACCCTCTCATTAACGCAGGCCGACCTTGAATCTGTGATCTTTCTCCCTCAGCATCCTGAATAACTGGGATGACAGACATGTACCCCAAGCTTAGTGTAGCCCTGGGCTGGTGAACAGCCTGATGATTCTGAGTGTCCTGAGCATCCGATGTCTAAGCTGTCTAGGGAAAGGGAAATGAATGGGCAATGGGCTTACAATCCTCTAAGCGACAGGAGGATCTTCAGGGACTGCTGCTGAGTGTGCCTTTGGGGAAGCAGGTTTGAGGGCTGAGCTCAGTATCTACCTTGGCTTCTTTAAGGAGAGTCAGGAACCAAAGGAATTCTGCAGCTGCGGTAGAGCTGGGGGATCAGGCCCCCCACAACAATGAACCCGCATACCTACCCCTGCCCTGTTTCTGCCACAGGTAAACAGATCTCTATTCCTGGACACAGTAACCTGAGTAGTGCTCCAAGGGTGATCTCATTCTGGAAAGGCTAGCCACTCTGCCCTTCAGACCTCACATGAAGCTGGATGCTGTCACCACCTGGGTCCTTGAGTGCCACCACCAACAGCAGAGGAAGGGATATGCATAAACCCAGAAGTCTATTCTCCTTACATAACATCTTCCTTTCCTTGATCAAGCCCAGCAATGAAGTTAGAGACTAGGGCCAGAAGGGTGCCCAAATGCTGAAAGGCTTGGGGAAACTGGTTCCAGTTTATGGCCGGCCTCACATTAGAAGAAGCACCTCAGACTGGGTAGGGGGAGAACACCGGGCCCTTTGCTTGACCAAGCTCCCATTGCTTCAGGATTTCAGAGGAGCTTAGGGACTTCCTGAATGAAGATGGAAATCCATCTCTGCTGGTCTAGACGGAGAACTAGACAGGATCATAGTCAGCTGACTTCCCATCTACAGAGAAGAACTGTCCACCTTGGCTTTTTATTTGGTCTGTGTCTTGTCTCATTTTTTCCTTATGAGGCAGGGTCTCACTGTGTAAGACCTGGTTGGCCTGAACTTACTATGTAGAAGAAGCTGACACTAACACAGGCCTTCCTCTGGCCCAGTTGCTGGTACTATAGGCACCATGTCTGCTTTGGCCTGAAGTCTGACCCATTAAGGTGTCTTCAGTATGAGGCCAGAGAGATGTCTCATGGGTGAAAAACACTGACTGCCCAAAATACCTGGGTTCAAGTCCCAGCACCCAAATGACAGGTCACAACTGTCACTGCAGCTCCAGGGAACCCAATACCTTCACAGACACCAATTTCACAGACACCAATGCACATGAAAATAAATTTTTCAAAAGGGCATCTTCAGTCTGTGATTCCAACATTAGGAAAATTGAAGCAGGAAGATGATGGGTTTGAGGTCAGCCTTGGCTAAATAATGAATCCAACCCAGCCTGGGCTACATAGAAAAACACTGTCTCAAAAATAAAGGGGGGGGCTGCTGAGATAGTTCAGAGGGTAAAGTCCCTGTCTTTCAAGGGCCTGACTTTAATCCCAGCATCTATTTTAAATAAGGAGCCAAACCCATCACGCTAGGAAGGTGTGTGTGTGGGGGGAAGCGGTTTCTGGGACTCCAGGGCCAGTCTAGCCAGCTTAGCCTCCAATGAGACCCTGACTCAGACTTCATGGTGGATGGTTCCTGGGGAAAAACACCCAAAGTTGACCTTGGGCAACTACACTCACACGTGCCAACTCATGTATGTGCATTACACATACACACACTCGGATGTACATGCATGCAGATCACATACACATACCAAACATCCTGTTCTCTGTTTTAGAAAACGCCTAAGTCTAGTTGTGCTGTGTAAATTTGGAGAGATCCTTTCCTGGGCAGAAAGGCATTAAGTTATGGAGGAACAGGTCCTGTCTTTTTCTCTGCCAAGGTGCAGCATCTTCTAATCTGCACTATCAAAACGCTGTAACTTTTCCCCTCCGCTAGTCTGCTGCAGCCCCGAGTTATTCGTATTTCCAGACGCTACTATGTTTGTCCCAGCCCTTCTTCAATTTTGTTCCGCACTCCCTTCCATCTGGGGTTTTTCAGTGTCAAACTACCCCTCCACTTATTTACGCTTCAAACCCCTCCCCATCTGGTCGAGCCCCCCAAGACTCCACCCAGCTGTCCCTCCTAGCCACCTCCGCAGCCAATAGCTGAAAACCTTGATTTGCATAGCTGCGCGGGGGTGCGGCGGAGGGAAGGAGGAGGGACCAGGCGACCTCCTAAATCAAAGTTGGGAGGCTAGGACTGGGCGGAGGGGCCGCCGGGTGCAAGGCTGGGGCTGGCGGGGGGGAGAGGGAGGGAGGGAGATGGGGGGCGGGCGTAAAGGACGGCGGAGCGGGCCGGACTCGGACAGCTCTGTCGCTCCCTCGTTCTGCTCATCCGCACATCCCCACTTCCCTCCTCCTCTGGCAGAGCGCAGCATCCTCTGCAGACCCTTGGTCCTCACACCCTGGGTCGTCCCGCTCCTGGGGCTCCTGGTAACTGTCTCCCTCACCCCCGCCGCCCAGACAACTTTCTTCTCTGGTGCCTGGGGTTAGGGGGCTGCTTTGCCTGCGTGGGTTTCTCCTAAGGGTCACTGGAGAGCAGCCACTGGAAAAAGGCTTGAGAGTCCCAAAGAGACATCCGCCACCCACAGTTTGCCCCCAGTGGACCTGCCGTCGGGTCTCCTTACCCTCTCCTACCTTTATACCCCAACCATGACCGAAATGAGCGAGAAGGAGAATGAACAGGATGATGCGGCCACCCAAACCCCCCCAGGGACCGTTTCCACCCTCCAAGAAACCAAGGTAAGGCGGGGGGGTAAGAGGCCTGGCCCCTCTGGCTAGGAGCTCTGGTCACAGTGGCGTGGTCCCCTTGGGGTCATGGAAGCTAAACGGGGCCCGCGTGATTCCTAAGGCTGCGCGCCATGCCCGGAAGGGAGGAGAGGGTTCGCGATGAGGGGACCCGAGGAGCCGATCACACGACCACGACCCTCTGGTACGCGCGAGGAGCCGATGCTCTCCGGCTTCCTCCTGGGCGGTTGTAACTCGGCTTTGTTGGAGGGAATCGGCGCAGCGGAGGCGCGGGGCGTGTGTGGCTGTGTAGCGGGTGTGGGCTGGTGTACGCGCGCGTGTGTGCTTGCGAGTCGCACCCCTCCCGTGGCCGCCAGATCGGTGTCTGCGGCTCCCTGGTCCCCCTCTCTCCTGCCTGTCTGAATCCCTTTCCACAGCCGTCTCCTCTCTCTGGGCGTGCGTCTCTCCGGTTCTCTCCGCTTCCCTACGTGCTTCTCTGTGTGTCTCCGGCGTCCCTCTCTGACCCACAGCAGCCTGGCATCCACCTCGCGCGGACTGGTTAGGCTGGGAGTCCTGGAGGCCGAGGCCGCGGGTGCGCAGCCTTTGAGCCGGTGCTGGGGGCTGCGGCAGCATGGGCCGTCGGTGGCGGGTGGGGACCCGGAGTGTTGCGGCTTCAGAACCAGTGGCGGCCCCACCCCCCCACTCGGAGAGCCTGGAGAGGGGAGCAGAGAGGGCAGAATCAAAAGAAGTCATCGTAATTAATGAATGTCATAATTAACCCTAATTATGTATGATTGTTACTCTTGTGGGAGTCACAATGAATAAATTATTCTCCTGTGAAGGCAGGCGGAGCCCAGACTGCGGGAACTGAGAAGTGGGGGAGGCCCATGCTCATATTCCCCCTCCCAACCCTACTGTGTCTACCCCCCCCCCCCACCAACTTCTAGGTGCTCACGAAGTTCTGTGGGAAGGTATCAGCGGCCCCGGAATGGGAAGAGAAGGGACTGTGAGAGGGAACCCCTACCCCTCCCTAGACTTCAGGCCAAGGCTCCCTTCTTTTTCCCTCCCACACTGGTGTTTGTTAACATCCTAGTCCTGTGACCAGAAGAGGTGTGTTGAGAACCACAAATGGGTGGTGTCTTGGGGCTCCTTGGGGTCACGCGCTCCTACACAGCTCTTCCTAAGACCCTCTTTCACCTGGATCCATCTGGACGACCCCTCAGAATGTGAGGTTAATTCAAGGTCAAGGTCATTACAGCAGTGAGCACAGGAAGTTAAACAGGAGGGTGGAGTCTGTCTGAAGCTCTCCAGGTAGCTGGAGACCCTGCACCTGGGGACCCTGCACCTGGGGACCCTGCACCTGGAGACCCTGCACCTGGGGACCCTGCACCTGGGGACCCTGCACCTGGGGACCCTGCACCTGGAGACCCTGCACCTGGAGACCCTGCACCTGGGGACCCTGCACCTGGGGACCCTGCACCTGGAGACCCTGCACCTGGGGACCCTGCACCTGGGGACCCTGCACCTGGAGACCCTGCACCTGGGGACCCTGCTGCTCTCCACGTCCAAGTCTCTTAGCTTTTTGAGACAAGGTCTTGCTAAGTATTCTTGGCGAGTGTAGAACTCACTGTGTATTCCAAACTGGCCTCAAACTTTTAACCGGCTTCTACTTCTAGACCTGGGTCCCACATGTCCAAGATTCAGTACATACTTGGCCTTCTGCTTCCTTCTAAAAGTGAAACTCTGGCTTCTGGTCCACCTTTTGGACCCCTTAGGGTGCCAAATCCTGGGATGGAAGAAAAGGGGAGGATGTTGTTTGAGGTATTAGACAATACAAAGGGAATCCTGGGAGCTGGGCCTCGCACTGACATCTAGGTCTTCAGCCTCCTCCCAACTCTGTTGTCACCCTGGGCAGATATACAGCCCTCCTGCTGTCTTCCTAGGGGATGGAGGGGCTCCTGATGCCTGACGCTTTAGAACCTGTCTGCTCCTGCCCCTCCTTAGGAGTTCCCCAAGGCAAGCAGGAGCCTGGAGTGATGCTGCCTCAGCAATCTCACAAGCTGCACACTCAGCTGTGTGTGTGCTGGGGGTGGGGGGAGGTCAGGCACTGGCAGGGTTGTATCTCCTTTCTCCAACCCAAGGACCCTCCAATGTCACCTGCTCTGGGTCTGAGCCACAGAAGGTCTGGAGGAATAGAAGGTCTGTGTCAAGCCATTTGGGGCCCCAGCGTTGCATCATTTCGTCCAGTACTGGGGGTCTGTGTGTATGTGTGTCAAGGGGCTGTCTGTGAGGTCATTTCACAGCCCCCTTCCAGCCCTTCACCAAAGACGCTTGTGCCTTTAGTCTCCAAGGAAGCAAAGGTAGAAAAGAAGAGTGCTGTCCCCCAATTCAGAATGAGGCAGGCTCAACAAGGGCTGGGTGCCCAGAAGCCAACAACCTGTTCTTAGTCATCAGCTTGGTGCCCCCAGGCATTGCTTGGCAGTCTGATTCCAATTTCCTGCTTAGTCTATGGCAGGGTCTCAGCCCAGTACCCAGCTACTCAGCAGTCTTCTGGGTAGGTCCACTTTCTCTTGAGGTTTCCCATTCATCCTGTATTACTTAGCACCCTCTTTGGTGTCATCCCAAAAGACCCTACCATGCCTGCTTTGCCGCCATCTGAGTCATCTTTTGCCACATCCGACACCACCCACTGCCAGCTGCCTAGTACTGTTTCAGGAGATGGCATGGGAAACTGAGGAAAAAGGAGCCTCCAGGGAGCTTCAAAGGGGAGGATACTGAGGTCAGGCTGCTGCTCTGGGGAGTTCAGAAGAGACCTGGACCACACGCCACATAGTCTGCAGATGCACTGGGAGGGAACTGGACCCAAGCAAAACAGCTTACTAAGCTGCATGCCAGAAATGGATCCCTGGCATGGGGACACCAAGATAGCTGGTAGAGTTTGGTGAAATCTTATCAGTTGTTTCAGTCTGGGTTCTATCCCTGTAAAGAGGCACCATGGCAACTCTTTAAAACATTTCATTGGGGCTAGCTTACATTTCAGAGTTTTAGTCTATTTTCATCTTGAGGACCACTGTACACAGGCAGATGTGGTGCTGGAGAGGTAGCTGAGAGTTATACATCTAGATTATCAAGCAGCAGGAGGAGAGAATGACACAGGGCCTGGCTTGGGCTTCTGAAACCTCAAAGCCCACCCCCATGACATACTTCCTCCAACAAGGCCACACCTCCAATAGTGCCACTCTCTATGAGTCTATTGGGGGAGGGTTTTTTTTTTCCCCTGAGACAGTTTTCTCTGTATAGTTTTGGATCCTGTCCTGGAATTCACTCTGTAGACCAGGCTGGCCTTGAACTCACAAAGATCCATCTGCCTCTGCCTCCCAAGTGCTAGGATTAAAGACGTGTACCACCACTGCTGGACCTATGGAGGCCATTTTTATTCAAACCACATCAGGTAAGGGTGTTTACCACCAATCCTGATGATTTGAATTTAATCCCTGGAACCCACCAACATGGTGGAAAGAGAAAATGGACTCCCACACGTTGTCTTCTGACCTCCACAAATGTGTCATGGAATGCTCATGAACACACACACACACACACACAAGTAAATAAATGTAAAACGGTGGAGACAGCTGCAGAGGTCAAGAGTCTAAGCAGCTGGAATACTTGGCCTGGCAGTCACCAAACTGATATCTCTGGACTAAGCAGGCATTAAGCCATTTGACATTTAATTCCTATCCCGCCTTCTATCCAAAGCCCTTGACATCAGCCAGTCACCCTAAGTGGCAATTCCATTTCCCCCTCTTTTATGCCCTCGTGGGATCTGGGGGCCACAGTTGAGTTAGGAAATTAGCAGACAGAATGGAGGCTGCCGGGATGCCAGGGAACATTGTGTCCCAGAGGCCTCTGGTACCCTTGCAGAGGTGGCTGTTGGTATCGATCCCAGGGAAGGGGTATACCAATAAAGGGCGCAGACTAGACTTGGTGGGAGGGACTTAAATTTACAGGGATCACTCCGGAAGGAATGGCCTCGGGAGGGGGCCATGACTGATACCTTCACATAATTGGAATGTCTAATGTGGCTAGGAAGAAACAACCTAGCCAGAGGCAAGAGAGTAATGGGGGCTACTAGGAAGGCAGGCTCCAGTGCCATATAGAGAAGCACTTCCTAGCAACTGCAGTTGCCCAAAGATGGATTGACAATCCCACAAAGGAAGTGAGTGTACTTCCCATCCCAAGAGGAGAGCAAGGGATATTCATTCAGAGACACTGTGCTCAGACCAATGGTCTAGGGTGGAGACTGATTCATGCGGCTACTCTTTCAGGTTCCTTCCAACCCGGAATTCCTTGATTGGTACAACAGACAAGTGCATGGAAGAGCTGAGGAAGGGAGGGGACTAAGGCAGGGGCCGTGGCAGCAAGATATTCCTGGCTGTCTGATATGAACAGCCTGAGCCACTCATTCAGGCCCTGACTCTGGTACTTGGCAGCTGAGGACTCAGAATGAGAATGATTGAACCCCTTTAACACCGACCAACTCCTTATCTGAACCGTGAGAAGATGATGGTCTGCCAGAGGGTGTCACCGGAGCCCGGGGCAGACTGTGTGTCAGGTACCAGCCTAGATCCAGTGTTCCCTTTATGGAGCCACATTTCTGGCTGACTGGTCTGTTTGGACCAGAGTTTTGTAATGCCCAATGAAGTATCCAGTGTTGCCTCCTCCTCCTTGGGTGTGTGGAAACTAAGGCTCTGAAAAATAAGTAATTTACATTCAGACCTACCCCCACCACATCTCTGTAATTTTACCCCGTGTGCTCTGTGCTTTGAGGCCCTTGAATAGAAAAACTTGGGCTGGGCGGCTGGAAGTGGGGTCAGGGAAGGTAGCAGTGGAATTGATTTTCCTCTTGGACCCCATCAAAACCCTCCAGCCCTGCTTGGCACTGGCAGCCACAGCCTGACCTGAGCTGGTATGTGGCCTAGTGCTTCATTGTCTTTTTTGGCTTGCCACCTCTGCTTCTGCGCACAGGCATCTGGGGCCCCAAGCCTTGCTTCTCATAGAGGCACAAACAGCGCTGTCCAGGAAGCCGCCTTTGGAAGGAAATGAACAATTCAGTGTACCAGACGCTCCAGGGCTCTGGCCTCCCAGCTGGCACACCAGAGCCTGCCTTGTGCCCAAACATCCCCTCTGCTTCTCCCTCCATTTTGCTGCCTGCTGGCCTCTGGGATGCTGGAGGGGCCACTACTTTCATTCCTTTGGCATGCACAGGTGCTAGGCAGACAGCCACCGCACACAGGCTGCCTGGCATGCTAGCTGGGAACCCTGGCCAAGACTCCCTGCCTGGAACCTGGCCTAGGCACCCCCCTTTCTATTGCTGGAGGAAAGGAATGGGCAGGAATAAGGTAACTCTCCACCGAGAGAGAGGGGCAAGGCTTTGGATAAGGAGGTCACGAGACCTGGCTCTGCGCAGACTCGGTGAGGGTGTCCTTGAGTGAAACGCGCAGAAAAACTCCATCCTCAGAGCAGAACTGGCCCTGGTTCCACACGGTCGGTGGAGATGATAGGGCCTCTGTTTCGGTCTCGGGAGAAGTTAGAAATTGACAAGAGAAACAGGGCGGTAATAGCATACATTTTTAATCCCAGCACTCGGGACACAGAGGCACGTGGATCTCTATGAGTTCCAGACCAGCCTAGTCCACAGAGTGCGTTCCAGGGTAGCTGAGGCTACCTAGAGAAACTCTTATCTTGAAAATAAAAACAAAAAAAGTTAACAAGAGGAACCTGAGCTGGTGCAGCTAGGGCAGGCCCAGGGAGTACCTGTAACAAGTCTCTTTCCTGCTAGCTCCCAAATAATGACTCAGAGACTTCTTATTAATTATAAAAGCTTATTCTATAGCTTAGGTTTGTTTCTAACTAATTTTTTTTTAAAAAAACACTTTTATTTATTTATTTATTTATTTATTTATTTATTTGCCTTGGTGTTTGCCTGGAACTGGAACTACAGACAGTTGTTAGCTGCCATGTGGGTGCTGGGAATTGAACCCGGGTCCTCTGGAAGAGCAGACAGGTGCTCTTAACCACTGAGCCATCTCTCCAGCCCCTCTAACTAATTTTTATAACTTAAATTAACCCCTTTATATTAATCTATGTTCTGTCATGCGACTCATGGCTGTTACCTCTTCTCCAGTATATCCTGTTTGTTTTGCGTCTCCTGGCATCTCCACTTCTTCCCAGAGTCCTCCCTGTCTCCGGAAGTCCCGCCTATACCTCTTGCCTAGCTATTGGCCATCCAGATCTTTATTATACCAATCACAACAACTTATCTTCACACAGTGTACAAATATTCCACAAGTATCAGAGGAGGAAATGGATCTAGCGATGAACTTGTGAGCTATTTGTACACTGTGTGAAAGTATATTGCTGTGAATGGTGTAATAACAAGCTGAACAGGTAGTATATAGGTGGAGGTATAAGTTGGATTTCTGGGAAGAGAAGAGAAGAAGGAGTCTAGGCGTGCAGAGGATGCCAACAAAACATGTAGGGAGTTGGACATACAGAATAAAAGAAAAATAAAAGCCACATGGTAAAGCATAGATTAATAGAAGCAGATTAATTTATAAGAGCTAGTGGGACAAGTCTAAGCTAAGGCCAAGCTTTCATAATTAATAATGTCTCCATATTGTTATTTGTAAACTGGTGCCCCCCCCAAAAATCCAACTACCTATAGCATCCAGCATGGAAGCTTGAATATCCAAACATAGGGATGGTCTGAGAAAGCTAAAAAGAAGTTTCAGACAAGGAGCCTGATGTGGGTTTCTAGTCCTATTCACTCTGTAGACTAGGCTGGCCGCAGCCTTCCTGGTGCTGGGATTAAAGGTGTGTACTACTACTGCCCAGCTAAAAGTACAGTATGTTTAAAAATGTGCTTAGATGCTGAAGAAAGAAAAGAAAATGGACATAGACAGTCATAGAAAACAAAAATAGTTTAAAAATAATAAAGTCTTTAAAGAGAGTGTAAAGTAATATATATATTCCCTGCCCTCCTTGAGGAAGGGATGAGGGGATGGAGTGGGGGAGGCTGAGGAAGACTTGGAGGAGGGAAGGGAAGGGGGAGCAGTGGTAGATATGAAAAAAAAACTTTAAAAGCTATGTAAAGATGGGAAACACACAGGGTGTCTAAATCCTGTATGGTGCTTTGCTAACTTTTGAGTTTTTTAAATGTTAATTGTACAAAAAACAATAGCTGCTGAGAGAAATTGGACTATGAAAACTGCTAAACTAAACCAACCTATATATTTTAAGAATGTCTTAAATAAATAGTTAAAAGAAAAAGAATGTCTTAACTTCAAAATGGAAGTCAGAAAATATGTTGCACTGGGGGAGAGGTTATGCCTTCATTTCCACGGAGACAAAAAGTAGTGGTTCTTTTCAAAAGTAATAAAGATTTGATTTTATTGAAAAAAAAAAAAACTCCTGAAAATCTTGACTGCAAACATGATAAAAGAAACCAAGAAAGACTACACAGTAAGGTTGCTTATATGTTGATTCTTTCCCTATAGCAACAGCTCTGAGGATGACTGAGACATAATAAATCTACATTGACTACAGAGTCCTCATGGCTTATTATTACATGTGGTCTTTTTATATGAATGAATGGAGATTTGTATTACAATTTGGTTAGGCAGTCCAAATGGACCTATAAGGTTGACACATGCCTTTTACCTGCTCAAACAGAACAAAAAATTATCCTTACCTGACTGCACACTTCACATTCCACCCCTGTGTATGGAATTCCAGAACATTCCAGAACAACTGCAAAGCTGCTAGCTCAGATGGTCCTGCTTCACAGACTACTCCAGTCAGGACTTGCATAAGCCTGAACTGCCCCATTAATTACACAGAGACTGGACAACAAATGATACAGTTAGCTCTCCCATGACGTGACCATTATCTCAGTTTTCTTAGGGTCCTCTAAAGATGCTATTGTCCCCAGACAACAGGCAGCAGTCTAGAGAACATGCTCTCCACATTCCCAAGAGGTGAGGTGGGTGGTTTCTGGTCATTCAGTGGATTATGGATGTTTATCACTGTTTGAGGGGTTGGTTACAAGTTGTTATTGGCAATGGTCAGAAAAAAAAGCTAAACAAAGGAGATTAAATTCAGGGATCTCTTTCTGAAGGAAAACATGGGGGATGGAAATGGCAGGATAAAGGGTAAACTATTGAATCTGCTTTTAAACTAAAAAAAAAGATTAGTCTTAAATATTTTACATTGGCATGAATGTATATATCGATACAAGTTTAAGGTTATTTTTGTTATACTGTATATGTTTCTATTCTTGTTTAAGTTATTATATCTATGCAGCTCATTTAAAAATGTAATGTATAGGGCTGGAGAGATGGCTCAGCGGTTAAGAGCACCGTCTGCTCTTCCAGAGGACCCGGGTTCGATTCCCAGTACCCACATGGCAGCTAACAACTGTCTGTAGTTCCAGTTCCAGGCAAAACACCAAGGCAAATAAATAAATAAAGTTTAAAAAAAATGTAATGTATAGTTAAGAAATACAGGTTAGTAGTCACCTATCATAATCAAACTTGTAGTTATGTTAGGTATGCATTCAAGATATAGTTTGGATAAGTGGTCTTCAAACAATTCAGAAACCCATAGAATATGGTATTTAAGATGTTTTAATAACCTAAGGCTTTTCATGACAGTAAGACACTTCTGGCAGCACCAATTTACCTTAAAAAATGATGATAGGCATCAAAGAATATCCATATGGAGTTTGTTTTTATTGTGGCAAAGTTAGCCACTGGCCAAGAAACTGCTTTTGCCTTGCCTGCTGGCAGGATGCTGTCCAAACTGGACAAGCAGGACACAAAGAAGGCAACTGCTGAACTTTACCAAGACAAGGTAGGACAATCCTTCAAAATTCCTGCTTCACAAAAAACCCTGTCAGATATCCTAGTTCTGTAGACCAAAGATGGATGCTCCGTGTTGCAGGGGAACCTTGGGTGACTGTCCAGGCAGCCAGCTGTCTCTGTCCTTTCTATCGTTTTGGAAGATGCTTGCTCTGCACTTCCTGTTTACTCAGATAATATTATATCCTCCTTGGATGTCTGATGGGGTTAAAGACTTACAGTTTTACAATTTTCTTTGTTACCAAATTCAAAAAAAGAAACTTACTTAAGAGATGTAAAGTGTATAAGGTTGAGAAAACATAAAAGTGTGAGTAAGTTTGAGATCCCTGGTTTCTGGGCTGGAGGAATACACAGGTGGGAAGGACAGACAGCTCCTACCACCTGCCAGGAACTCTCCCCATGAGAATAAGGGTGTTTGGGCTATCCCCTGGAGATCCAGGAGAGATTTTTTTTAAGATAAATTTTACTTTTTAATTATGTGTGTATGTGTGAGTATGTACATGGGAGTTCACGTGCCCCACAGAGGCCAGAAGAAGAATGTATGGGCCCCCTGAAGCTGGATTGTGAGCCACCATCCTCCATAGGTGCTGGAAACTGAATTCTGGTGCTCTGTAAAAGCAGTACTTACTCCTTACCACTGAGCAATCTCTTCCAGCCACAGAAAAAGTTTCTTAGAAAAGTCAGGAGTTATGGCTTGGGATCTGGGCCAGGGGACTAAGGTGCTGAACCAGGCTTTGGATACCAGGCCTGAACTAAGACAAGATAGTGATGGTGATGAGGTGGCTGCAGGAGATGGACTGGAGATATCTGAGAGAGGACTAGCTTTGAGGATACAGGACTATTTTCCTGTCCTGCACCCCACCTGTTGGAGAATGCAGAAATATCTTGTCTCAAACAAATGGTAAGACTAGATTTTTACAGAGCATAATGGAGTATGACTTTAATTCTAGCACTTAGGAGGTAGAGGCAAGTAAATATGAGTTTGAGGCCAGCCAGGGCTACACACTGAGTCCCTATCTCAATACAAAACAGAGAATAAAATGAGACTTTTTCTTTAGATGGTGTCTCAGACTGGCTTCAAACTCTGTAGCCAAGGAAGATGGTCTTGAACTTCTGACTCTCCGATCTTGGCCTAGCTCTTCAGAGTGCTGGAATTCCAGATGTGTGGGTCCCAGATGTGTACCAGCGGGTCCAATTTACATGATTCTGGGGGCTGAATCCAGAGCTACTTGCATGCCTAGTAACTACTATAGCAAACAGCACAATGACTTACGGCATATGCCTCAGAAAAAACTAAAGGAACTCACTGTGCATTTTTATAGGATGACTTCCTGTTAAAGGAGTGGGGGGGTGAGAGCTGGTAACAGCAAAAACATATACTACATTTTTTTCAAAGAAAATACTTTAAGATAACTTCACCTAAGTCTAGTTTAGGATGCTAAGGATGAGGCTCAATTGATAGTGTTTGCTAGCATGTGTGAAGCCCTGAGTTTGATCTCCAACTCTGAATAAGGCAGGAGTCGCATTGCATGCCTGCAATCCTAACACTTAAGAAAATAGAGGGGGGGGAGGCAGAGAGATGGCTCAGAGGTTAAGAGCACTGACTGTTCTTCCTGAGGTCCTGAGTTCAATTCCCAGCAACCACATGGTGGCTCACAACCATCTATGATGACATCTGGTACCCTCTTCCGTATACTGTATACATAATAAATAAATAATTAAAAAAGAAAGAAAGAAAATAGAGGCAGAAGGGTCTGAAGTTCAAGGTTACCTTCCTTGGCTACAGAGTTTGAAACCAGTCTGAGATACTGTCTCAAGAAGAAACCACACAAAGAAACCAACCAAACAACAACAACAAAAAATCATTTTATTCTGTATTGAAACAGAGTTTTCCTGTATAGCCTTGGGGCCTCAAATTGACAGAATTCCACCTGCTTCTCTCCTTCCAAGGTGCTGGGATTAAAGGCGTGGGCCATCATACCCTGCAAAAGTCTAGTTTTATTGTTTGTTGGAAATGAGATCTTGCCGTGTAGCATAGGCTGGCCTCCTGTCTCTAATTCCTGAGTGCATTACAGAAGTATGCCTCTACAGTCAGCCAGTCTAGATGGGGGGTGGGGGCAGGGGGTATAGGTAGAGGGATCCGCTTCACGGGTCAGGTCAGCCTTGACTGGCTGGAGGAGACCACTGCCTGCTGGCCACCTGGCTTTTATAGTCTCCACTACTAAGCATATGCCTGGCTAGAACTCCCTTAAAACTCCCTGCCTGTTCTCTGTGGGCTCTGGGAGGGTGGGTGGTCAAAGCAGGAGTGTCTGGAGCTCTTTCTGTGGGCTCTGATCCTCAGCTCCCCTGCTGCGGGAGAAGCAGGAAGCCCTCCAGCCTTGCGCTCAAAGCTCGCTCCTTCTTCTCCCAGCTTCAGCGATTTAAGCGCTCCCTCTCGCTCAAAACCATCCTTCGAAGTAAGAGCGTGGAGAACTTCTTCCTCCGTTCAGGCTCGGAGCTGAAGTGCCCAACAGAGGTGCTGCTGACGCCACCAACCCCACTGCCGCCTCCTTCTCCACCACCCGCATCTGCAGATGGCGGTCTACCCACCCCAGCACCCTCCCCGTGCCCAGCCCCACGCCCCTTGGCCCCACTCAAACCAGTAAGGCTGCACAGCTTCCAAGAACACGTCTTCAAGAGGGCCAGCCCTTGCGAGCTGTGCCACCAGCTCATTGTAGGTAGGTACCTGGGCCCTGTGGCTGGCCAGAGCAAGGGTTGATGGGCACCTGCCTGATACGGAAGTACTGCAACACAGGGTCACATTTCTGTGTCTCTTTCCCTGGGGACAAACAGGTGTTGAGTGAGGCTGGGCTTTAGCTCATCGCTAGAGTTCTCGCCTACCATGCATTAGGCGTTTGAATTCTATGTTGCCATCTCTTCAAAAGAACAATAGAGCGACCGTGGTGGTCATACCCACTGTTGCACCAAGCTCACACGTTGACTTTGCTATCACTTACTCTCTTCACTGTAGGAGGGAGAGGTGCCAGGTCCTGAAGCCCAACCCAAGACTCAAGCATCGGTCTTATACCCCCCCATTTCCTTGCCAGCCCCCACTCCCCCAGACCAGGTTTCTCTATGTAGCCCTGGCTGTCTTGAAACTCACTCCATAGACCAACCTGGCTTAGATTTGCCCTCCTCTGCCTCCAGAGTGCTGGGATTAAAAGTGTGCTCCACCAGGCTTTTTGTTGTTGCTGTTTCTTGTCCAGGCTGTGTCTGTGTTTAGCCATTTTCTCCTAGGAAACTCCAAGCAGGGCTTGCGTTGTAAAACATGCAAAGTCAGTGTCCACCTCTGGTGCTCTGAGGAGATCTCTCACCAACAATGCCCAGGCAAGACAGTAAGTACGAGTTGGCATGTGACAGAATGAGTGACTGAACCCCTGTAGGCTGGCTGCTCCTGTGGAATGGCCCCAGGCTTGGGCAGGGCTGCTCTCCCCATGGGTCATTATGTCCGTGCCCTCTCTCTGCCTCCTTTTGCCACAGTCCACCTCTTTTCGACGCAACTTCAGCTCCCCCCTCCTGGTGCATGAGCCACCACCAGCCTGTGCCATGAGCAAAGAGTCCCCACCTACTGGTAAGTACCCTACACCCCATGGCCTCTGTCTCAGAAATCCTGTAAGAAACTCCACATATTTCTCAGTTCCATGCCTGAGTCACAGTGGTACTTCCTATCCCTGGTACTCCCCATCCTGGTACTCCCCATCCTGGTACTCCCCATCCCTGGTACTCCCCATCCCTGGTACTCCCCATCCCTGGTACTCCCCATCCTGGTACTCCCCATCC
>PVIH01004998.1:48376-130944 GCA_004025045.1 Sigmodon hispidus | reverse complement strand
AGAGAGAGACAGAGAGAGAGACAGAGAGAGAGTTCTTTGAATGAGCCTCAATTCAAAAGTAATGTAATAAAGACAGGTATACTGGCATACACCTTTAATCCCAGCATGCATAAGGCAGAGGCAAGTGAGTCTCTGCCAGTTTGGGGCCAGCCTAGTCTACATAGAGAATTCCAGGACAACCAGGGAGACACAGAAAGACATTGTCTCAAAAAAGCAAAACAACAAAAATTAATGAGCTCCAGCCCTATACAGGACATCTGTACCATCACCCAACTCAGGGAACACAGCACAAGAAAAGGCAAAAGGAATGTAAGAGCCAGATGGTATGGAGGAATGCTGTGAAACATTAGACATGTCATTGCTGCTCCATTTGTGAACTCACAGCAGCTGTGTACATGTACAAGATCAGCTGTCAATATTGTCAATCATCATAGGGAGGAGCTACCAGCAGTTAAAGGCCATTTGACATGGAAGAAACCATTATTTTCATGGATATAGCCATTAGTATGTTGCATGTGAACCCCCATATATGGTCATGCAAGACACTGATTAAACACTGGATCATAAAGGAAGGAGATCTGTTAGAAAGAGGCTCAAGAACTAAGGCCAGGAAAATGGGCAAAATGATCCAAATACATTATGTACAGATATAATGTGCACAATGATGCCACCATTCCTCAGAATACAGATACAGAAATACAGTTTAATGTTTGCTCTGCTGAGTTTCAGTCTTGTTACCTTTGTGTTCTTCTCTTTTGAGATAGGAATGCTTAGCATGTACCATTTATAATAGATAGATTTTTATTTTACAGAAAGTCACAGTTAAATGTTTGCCCTGACTTTCAATTTAAAAAATCCAATAATTTGAAAAGTATTTGTGTGTGTGTGTGTTTACATTTATGTGTACGAGAGGCATCAGATCCTACTGGAATGCCTGCCAATCTCTCATCTCTCTCAATCTCTCTCTCTCTCTCTCTCTCTCTCTCTCTCTCTCTCTCTCTCTGTGTGTGTGTATGTGTGTGTGTGTGTACATGACTGCTGGTGTCAGCAGAGACAAGAGGCACCAGATCTTCTACTGTGATATTCAGAATTGGTTCAGGGAATCAAACTCCAGTCATTTGTAGTAGTAATCACTCTTTACTGCTGGGCCATCTCTCCAACCCCTAAGTCATGGAACCTTAGAACAGAGTTGAAACTGTTAAGGGAATGTTAAAGTTAGACTAGCAAAGTGATACAACTTGAAAGTGAAATATCTCTGACAGACCCCATGTGCTTGCTCCTAAACTTAATTAAGACTCAAGCCTTTAAACACTTATCTCCAGCTGGCGGCACTGTTTAGGGATGTTGTGGAACCGTTAGAATGCGGACCCTAGTCGGCAGAATGATTTCACTAGAGTGGACTCTAAGGTTATCCTCACTTCTGCTTCTAGACTGGGCTCTCTGAGCTGTCTGTTGCTGTGATATAGAAACCCCAATCACATTCTCACTGACAAAAATGCTACCATCCTAAACTGCATGATGGACCAAAATGCCTCTGACATGGAGTCAAAAATACACCCTCTTTCTTTTCCTTTAAGTTGCTTTTGCCACTGTATTAGTTACTTTTCTATTGCTAGGATAAAACATTATGACCAAAGCAACCCACAGAAGGCTTTACTTGGGCTTATGTACCCAAACAGGTAAGAGTCCATCATGGAGGAGAAGCACAGCAGCAAGCATGATGGCTGGAACAGTGAGCTGAGGGTTCACTGCTTGAACCATAAGCAGGAAACAGCAAGACCAAACTAAAAATAGTATGAGTCTTTATATCTCTCAAATCCCACCCCCAGTGATATCCTCCAGCAAGGCTGCACCTTCTAAACCTACCCAGACAGCACCACCAAATGGGAACCAAGCATACAAATGCTTGAAACTCTGGGGGACAGTTCTCACTCACACCATCAGATAACAGCCACAAGTAAATGACACAGAGGCTAATCAGGGAGGTAAACATCTCAGTTGGAGGTGGGGTGGCCATGCAAGTTCCCTTAGCAGCAGCTGGGGAGACCCTGACAGCCAAAGTTTATCTCTGTTTGCTACTGAGTGTGTGGGGACACGCTCCACAGACAGCAACTGGTCCCGGAACTGGAACCCGACCGGAACCTAAACATCTCACAATGCACTGTCAGGTCTTCAGAATTAGGAAACTTTCTGGGTAAATGTCAAAATACCTCTTCTTAGAAATACTGTGCAATATATCACAATCATTTGTTTATGTGGCTATCTCCCTATAATATGATGACACTCTTATAGACTGGCACCATTTTCCTTAACATTTCTATTTCCAATACTAATCACAAATATTGGCAGAAAATAAGCAATTAATGTATGAAAAAATTAATGAATGTGACATTTCATGAATGGAACCATGTTGAATACAAGCTTTAAGAGAAAGGAACTCTGTGTGTCTTGTTCACTCTCACCTACCCAGACCAGAAGAGATATTTAATAATTATGATTGCCAAGATGATTTTATGAACAGATAGTAGGAAGTGGGTTGGCTGACTCAAACCTAGGCACTTCTGTTGATAAGTATATTATCTACTGGAAGAGGAAAAAAAATGTCTGAATACTGTTTTAGAGGATAGCAGGTGCCAGGAAGGAGAGACAGACTAGGTCTTGAGAGGAAACAAATGCTCTAAGAGTCAATTTACACCTGCTAGTGTCACACACTAGGAATGCAAAGATATGTAGTTCCACCCTCACGTGACCAGCAGTGTGCTCTAAGAAGGCATATAGGGCTGGGATGTGGCTCAGTGATATAGCACTTGCCTATACAAGGCCCTGGACTCAAAATCCAGCAGTGAAAAAACAAAAAAAGAAGATATATAAATGGTAAATTAAAGGGAATAAAGTTCGAAAGCAGATTGTTGTATCTAGTTTATAGAGAACCTCGGGTACTACCTAGTGAAAGGAATAAGCATTCCAACTCAATGGTCGCTGAAGGTTTTTAGAAAGTAGACATGATCTAAGATTAGGTTTGGAAATATTACCTGGTAAGCACAGGGAGAAAGGACAGACCAAAGAGAGGCATATGACTTGGCTTTTCATTCTCACTCTTTCTTAATTCTGTATCTTTTTTCCTAATTTATTCATACAAGTGTCAAATGGCTGTGATTCTCTGGAATACAGGCCCTAGGCCAGGAAATCTACTGTGCATAGCAATGAGTAGAAATTAATCAAGATGTTTGATTAAGTGTCTACAAATCATATAACCATCCATAGCAACTTTATACGTGTTTGATTATTTTTTAAAAATGACAAAACCCCAGCATTACTGTCAATTACATAAATATAACTCAATCACTGTGATACAGTACTTAATTTTTAAAAACTCACTGGTATTTAATAAAGACACACCTGAATGGTCAAAAGCACTGAGAATGAAGTGGCCGTTGAATATGCAGTCCTAGTAGGGACATCTATATTATTTCCTTCTAAAGCTTGAATACACCCCATAAAAGGGGGCAGAAAAACTGTTAAGACTCAGAGGAAAAGTACTGTACAATGCTGTCTCCTTTTCAATAGCCAGCTACTGCACTCATAAAGTCACAGCAGCTGTGGTTACCTGTGCAAGACCAGCAAAAGACTGGGCCCTTAAATATTTTATCAGTGATAGAGGAGGGGTTTGGGAAGATCCACCTCTCTCTGAACAGCCATTGTGGGCAATTAATGGCTACCAGTGGGGTAAAAGTCATTTTATTCAGTGGTATAGCTATACTGTTTCAGTAAATAAACTCCCCACCACCATGCTCAAGCAAGCATCTGTAATTAAACATAGTGTGTCTCAAAAATGATGTAAAAGTATGAAAGGTCCTAGTTGTAAAGAAGGGATGATGTGGTTCAGTAGGACTCAAAGGGGGCTAAAAGAGGGTAATGGGGGTACATATGCTCAAAATGCCTTATATGCATGCTTAAAATTATTAAAATATAAACTTTCAAAATTCTAAAAGCAATTTTTTGACAAACAACTACTATACATAGCAAAATTCAGACTTTTCTCAAGTCTGAAAATCGTTTTTAATCAACAGTTGAAATGCATCTGAATAAGTTTTATTACACATGTAATTGCAGCATTTCTTAGGCTAAGGCAGGAGGATTGCTATGAGTTCCAGGACAACCTGTGCTACTGTGCTACATAATGAGGCTCTGTCACAAAAAAAAAAAAAAAAAAAAAAAAAAAAAAAAAAAAAAAAAAAAAAAAAAAAAAAAAAAAAAAAAAAAAAAAAAAAAAAAAAAAAAAAAAAAAAAAAAAAAAAAAAAAAAAAAAAACGAAGCCAGACATTGTGGCACATGCCTATGATCCTTTGAGAGATGGAGGCAGGAATAGCAGGATTTTGAAGTTAGCACAAACTGCAGGAGATGGACTTGGTTCAGAAAAACAAAATACCAAATCAAAAGCCTCGAACCACTTCTGTAAGTTTGTTTTACTAGTTGTGCCTATAACAAAGCCATCACCAACTAGTCCTTCATTGGATATTCACACATTTTTGAAGACCAGTTCAAGGACAGCCTCAGTTACATGAAATTCTATCTTTAAAAAAATTATAAAAAAATGAGTTCATATTGGAGTAGAGTGGGCCTTCAATGCAGTATAATTAGCATATTGGTAAGAGAAAAGACACAGAAATATAGATATATGAAAACCATGTGATGTGTACTAGCTGTTTTGTGTGTTAACTTGACACAAGCTACAATCATCAGAGAGGAAGGAGCCTCAGTTGAGGAAATGCTTCCATGAGATCCAGCCATTAAGGCATTTTCAATTAGTGATCACTGGGGGAGGGCCCAGCCCATTGTAGATGGTGTCATCCCTGGGCTGGTGTTGCAGGTTCTATAAGAAAGCAAAACCTCTCCATGGCCTCTGCATCAGCTCCTGACTCTAGGTTCCCTGTCTGAGTTCTTGTCCTGACTTCTTTTATGATGATCAGTTATGTGGAAGCATAAGCCAAATAAACCCTTTCTTCTCCAACTTGCTTTGGTCATGTGTTTGGTCACAGCAATAGCAACCCTAACTAGGACACAATGACAAAAGTAGAAAAGCCTCCTGAAACTAAGAAGAGAAAAGCACAGACAGTCTCTGTGGTGGAATGTTCGTCTGTATGCTGTAAATAAAGGAACTGTTTTAGCCTGTGTGGGGCACCTTAGAAGTAGGTGGAGGAATCAGAGGAGAGACAAGTAGAAGGAGGTCTGGGTCAGACAGGCTCTGTCCAGCTTCCAAGGAAGAAGCAGGTAGGACTACAGGTGAGCTACAGGCCACGGGCGATGTGGCCAGACAGATTAATGGAAATGGGTTGAATTAAGATGAAAGAGCTAGCAAGCAATGTGCCTGAGATATAGGCCAAACAGCTTGAAATTAATATAAGTGTCTGAGTCATTTTGTTTGGGGAAAAGCTGCCACAGGTGAGTCAGGCCTGTACGGGGTCAGAAACCTTGTATAACAAATTTCCTGCAGGTTTCAGACAGAATAGGACCCTGCTGTCAGCTTGGTTTGGGAAACAGAGCCTCCACATTCAAACAATAAATTGCTGAGAATTTTTAAGCAGCTAACTTGTTGAACTTTGTGATACAGCAGACCTGCCAAAGTAATACAGTAATTATCTAGTATAACTCAGACTTTTGTGAAATCCTTCTGGGCAAAATTAGAAACAAACACCTTAATGTACAGCTGTATATGATTACAAAGTAATACATATTGATGTAAGTAACAGATAATGTGACAATCTTTGTGCAAAAGGAAGATGCTATCTTTCCTTGAATTATAATTGTTTTGAAGCTATGTGTTACACCTGTGCATGAATATATTCAGCTTTTCTTCAAGTGAGACTAGCTGATTATATTTGAAGTGAGAGATCTGCAGGTACATACCTGGAACATTTTCATCTTCACTTCCATAGATGTCTTTCCAACCCAGCTAACATGGCCAGTGAACTTAATGTCCTGTTCAGGACTTAAGCTCTGTTTACACATATCTGCAAAACAGAAATTAAGAACCATCCAAACAGTATCAGAAAAGTCTGCATACATACTTCTATACTATAAGTGAACAATATCATTTGAAAAGTTGACAAGTTGTACAGTATTTATCCTCAAAACTAATCTAAAAATTTGAGACCATGCAAAGACTAAAACTGGAATCAAGTTAAACTGTCCCATCTTATTATATACACATCATGTTATATTCTGGGTAGTTTCACATATACATCAAAATTCCCTATAAAGGAAACTTCCCCCAATCTCAATAATACTTTATAATTAGTGAAAAATTTAAGTATGCATAGAAGCTGATCTTGCTTACCAATCTTGTCCACTAGGGCTGTCACTATTGATAAAGGAGACATCTTAAAAGAAGGATTTTTGTTGTGCATGTAGCAAACAAGAACTGTAGGAAACCAGAAGAGCATAAAATAACAGAAAAGCAGAATTATTTCTTCCATTTAAAATTCTCTCCCTCATATTCACAAAGTTCTTATTTTTAATAAAATCCACTAATATTCAAGTAATGAGTCTAGAGCCAAAGACTTTTTTCTTTTGGTTTACTGAGAAAGGGTCTCACGCCATTGTCTAGGCTGACCTGGAACTCACTATATATCCCAGGCTGGTCTCAAACATATGGTGATTCTTCTCCCTCATTCTCCTAAGTACAAGAACTGCAGATGTGAGCCACAAGGCCTGGCAAAAAAACCATCTTCCCTGTTTTTATGTGTGTGTGCTTGAATGTATGTATTTGTACTTAATCTGTGCAGGAATCTGTAGAGGTGTGTCCTAGTTAGGGTCATTATTGCTGTGATAACACACCATGACTAAAAGTTACTTTGGGAGGAAAGGGTTTATTTGGATAATGCTTCCATATTACTATGCATCACTGAAGGAAGTCAGGACAAGAAGGCAAAGAGAGAAAGAGGAACCTATAAAAAAGACTGGGAAACAGCAGCCAAAGAGTCAATAAGAAACCTCACCAGAGACTAAGAATGAGGGGAGCAATATCACAAATCACAAAAGAGATCAGGAAAGCTATGGGAAGTAGACCATGCAATGAAGGAGCCAATGGAGAGTGTGGCAAGAACACTCTGACAGGCATGGAAGAGATAAAACCAGAACATGGCAGCCTGACAAGTAATAAATAGTTCATGATAAGAGGCAATAAAACAAAAGGACTGCTCTAAATCTTTCCAGAAAATCAGCAATAAAGGGGGGCGGGGAGAAAGGCTGAGGGTATTTATAAGGGAAGAGGGAAATGCTTTTCATTTTGAGATAGAGAATCTTGATGGTTATAAAATGTGGGAAAAATAAGGTTTGGAAATGGGTCAGTAGTAGACCACCTATCTGCCATGTACAAGACCCATGTAACATGAAGAAGAGGAAGAAGATGATAATGATAAAAAAGTGAAAGTATGGCAAGGAATGGGACACTTACAAGGTCTCAAAGTGTCCTTACAGGGATATTGATTTACTATAAAGAAGAAAGGAGTAATTTTACTGAAAACTTATCAGATAGCACATTCATTGTGTGAAAGTTTACCTTATCAGAAATCAGACAAATAAAAAGTTAAGCATCACTTGAGTCACAGTACAAACAAAGCATTCTTTCCACAGTGTTCCTCCTAAAGGTACAGATCCTGATGCTAATCATGAGAAATCATCAGATCAGTCCAAACAGAGGGTTTGTCTAAAAGAATCTATAAGAAGAGCAGCCCACAACTTTCAAAAGTGTTAAGCTTACAAAAACCAAGGAAAGACTGGGTATCTATTCTTGACACAACTACCACATGCAACCTATGCATACAATATGCACCTTTCTTTAATAAATGAACACTGATTAGGCTCTGAGGATTAAACAGGGTTAAGTTTTAATCTTGATGGTATTGTCATGGTTATGTAAGTGATATCCTACTTTATAGAAAATATACACTAAAATATATGGTGGTCTGCAATTTAATTTCTCACGCATGATTCAGGGAAAAATAATTCTTTATATGGTATCTGTAACTTGTTTTAAAACTCTTTTAAAAGCTGGGTAGTGGCGGTGCTCACCTTTCATTCCAGAACTTGGGAGACAGAGGCTGACAGATCTCTGTGAATTCAAGGCCAGCCTGGTCTACAAAGCAAGGTCCAGGACAGCCAAGGTTGTTATACAGAGAAACCTTGTCTCAAACTCCAACTCCAAAAAAATCCCCAAAAGCTTCTTTTAAAAAAAGTAGTGACCTATTGAGTGTAACTGGGATGCTTATATGGGCATAAGTGAGGGACTATTTACATGAATACAGCGCAATTTGCCAATGATTACACCAATGAAGAAAATGTCTCTCTCTTCCCCAGCAACTACTAACTGTCTGTAGGTCCTAAGGGACGAATGGGGCCTCATAAGTCCCTCATACCTAACAAAATAAAGTGCACATAAGAGCTTCCAGGAGGAGTGGGGCCTCTTAAGTCATTTACTCCTCTAAGATGGAATGCCAAAGGGCCCAATCTTACATAGGTCTTGTACAGCCAATAACCTACTGAAAGTTCAAGAGTGCAATGGCTATGTCATGCCTAAATAATAGCGTTTCCTGCTATTGTAGATAAAACTACATAGAGTGCATGCGTTGCATGCTTGAGGCCCTAGATTCAATCTCTAGCATCCAAAACAAAATGTAAAACTAAAAATCATAAAGAAGGCTCATTTGGATGGTAACTCTGTTAAGTAGAACTGCATATTCATAAAACAAACAGTATGACAATAAAAAAACTTTTTTTGTACTTTTAGAATATCCTCACCTGTGTAGTGTAAAGAATAATGGCCCTTCCTATCAGGGATTCACTGTCTATCTATAACTGTTATTAGGAATACAAATACCAGTACCTCCTAAGCTGTCAAGGTCCTCAAGAATCCTGCCGAATCTGTGAAATAAAGCAAAATGTGAATTAAATGAAAATCACAATGACTTGCCTTTAAAATTTTATAATGTACTTCAGGATAAAGAAAGGGCTCTAAAATTGACTATAGTGATACTTACAGAAGTCTTTTACTATACTGAAGCAACATAGTCATATACTTCAAATAGACTGTAAGGTTTATGAATTTTATCTCACAGTGGTTATTTTAAAAGGAAAAAATGATAACAATTGGCAATAAAGAATATAATATAGTATTACCTTACTGTGTTTTGAACAGTCAAATATTTATCTCGTAGTTCAGGATCACTACCCAAAGGTAAGAGAACTTCAATGTAACTATCCTTAATTTTCTTCGGTGGTAGGTCTTTCTGTGATTTAGGCAAAATGTTATGAAGTAACTTCCTTTCCTCCATTGCTTTCACATGGTCTCTGAGAAGAAAAGGTGAGGCTTTATAAAGTATGATAATATAAAAATGTCAGCAGCATCGTTATGTTAAAAAAATTCCTCCAAATTTAAAGGTAAACAGTTATTGCTGGAAAGTTTAGCTTACAAAAAGTATTAAAGGCAAAGAAACAAGTTAAATGGTACCAGATAAACTGAGAATGTATAACACTCTGAATACAAACACCTTAGCCCCGTGAAAGCCAAATTCATGGGGGAAAGCAGATCGGAACTGTCAATTGCTCTAGACTGGGGTTGGGGGTGGAGGAAGAGTCAAAAACCACCACATGTAACTTAAAAACTCTTGTTAAATCTTGATGTTTTGGAGAAGAGAGAGTGATCTGATGTGGTGGGAGGGGGAAGGGACCTTGAATAAGGATATACACAGATAGAAAAATGTAACTTCTTTATTAATAATAAAAAAAGAAAAAATATCACATTGAAAAGAAAAAAATCTTGATGTTGTTTTAAAAACTTTAATCCTAGTCTGACTATCTCTTCTTGGCTCCCTCAGCAATCTCTAGACTTGTATCAGGACCCGTCCTACTTGAATCCACACATAGGTAGGTCTCTCTTCTCCATCTTTACCACCCCACTATATACCTAGATGTCAGAAGTTTTCCTCCAGAGTTTAGCTGGTGAGCAAGCACCCCCAACAATCTGATGTCTGTTTTCTCCCATATCTACTCTGGCTCACAGTGGCCTGGTCTGGCCACTCAATCCTGCACTTCAGCCAACCTCTAGATATCTACCAGGAAACATCCTATCTGCAAGCTCTTTCTGGGGACTAGTCTGCAGAGTACCTCTGACCTATTCATCCAAGCCTTTTCCCAACCTCCCAGATTGAAACTGAGTCCTACAGTGTACCACCCTAATCTGACCTTCTCTGCTTTCTCAGCAAGAGAGCTCTAGACTTGGGCCAAAATCTGCCCTACCCAGCACCCAAACCACAGGACTCTCCCAGGCTTATACCTTTGAAGAAAGCAGTCAAGTTACACAAAACAGTAAAACCAGAGGACTTGAGTTCAAGTCTCAAGTCTTGACTGTGAGTTTCAGTTTCACTATGTGCAAAAAATAGAATAGAAAAATATGCCATAAGCACATCGCAAGTTTTCTTCTGAGAATCAGTGAATATACCTCAACAAGCTTTGAAAATACACAATATACATAAATCCTATTTTTCATGGTAATGACGTGTCAGCTGATTAATACATTAAGATGTTGTCTTTCCCCCCCAATAGGAAAGCCACATTTCCACACAGGGTTCATTATCCATAGAAGGGAATTAGCACCTGAGCCTACATATCACTTAGCATGATCCCTTGGGATGAAACACCAAAATACATACCTCCAGTTTGTGGATACTCCTACTATCTCCCGCAACTTATCCCGAACTGAAACAAAAATAAAGATATTATTCCACAAAACAAAGAAATAGAAAAATGAGTGAGAGTAAGATGCTCAGGAATTAAGTAAAGCTGCTCATGCACTCAAAGGGTATCATGAATTTCCATTCAATGTTACAACAGCTCAGGGAAGGGATCCGGCCTCTGTTCTCTGAAAAACAGAAGATAACTATACTGTCTCTTTAGTGCAAATAAAAATGTAAAGATACCTTTTGCCAATTACTGAGGTTTATTTAAATCAATCATAACAATTTCAATTTTCACTCAAAGGTGCTTTTATCAAAGTCTAGAGCTGAGTCCCTTTAGGATAGAACTCTTTTGTAAATGTATGCACATATGTACAGGCACACATGAAAAACCATATGTATCATTATTCAGGTGTGATCCATTCTTTTTGTTGTTGTTTCTTTGTTGAGGCAGGGTTTCTGAATGGCCTGGAGCTTGCTAAGTAGGCTAGGATAACTGGCCAGTGAGCTCTGAGTATCCATATGATTCCACGTCCTCAGTGCTGGGATTACAAGCATATGCTACCACATATGGCTGTTTTGTGTGGGTACTAGGGATCAGGCTCAAGTTCTCATGCCTGCATGGCAAGTCCAACTGAACTATCTTCCCCGTTTGCAAATAAAGATATTTATAAACAGGATCTCCACCCATCTTCTTATAGGCAGTATTAGATCAAATTAGTTCAGCAACTAATATATTTAAAACTTTATCGCAAATGATTTCTTATATATTTACATTATTGTAATTAGAGTAGTTGAGGACAGAAAAATAAAGCAAAGACTTTAATCAAGGTAAATCAAAGAGTGTGATTTAATTTAATTAATGCCCACTATGCAAGAATGATTAGCTCAAAACAAGACATAAACACTGAAGGGAAAAGTTAATACTAATTACCACACACCATGATTCACATGGATAGATGAACATGCTATATGGAAAGGGAAAAATAATTAGATAATCAGCAGTAATTTTAAATTATATAATAAACATAAAATACTTCAAATAATGTGTTTTTCCTAGCATTTCAAAATTCCAGTCATGGGAAATTAAATGTAGCTATACTTGGTCCTTTAATAACTAAATGATCAAAACCAAATTATGATAAGAATAATATGCAGTCTCATTAAAGTGGTAGATTTTCTATCAGACCATTGTGTATATGTACTGGGTGTGTACACATTAATTATGGGTGAATCATAAAGAATTGTAAAACAACCTTAGTAAATTAGTCTCATTTCTGAATTTCCTCCCAAATTAAAGAATGTATATATAAAATAGTATGCAGACTACTGATGCTCACAAAAAATAGTTCTCACTAGTTTGGTCAGTGTAAAAAGCAATAGGTACTAAGAACTAAGAAATTTCAATTTTATATACATTCATATTCTTCTCTCTTTCACGAAGCCTCTTTAAAGAGGTAACAATTTTAATTTTTATGAGTACTTCAAATTTCTAAAACATACTATAGTCTGTATATAAATTAGTAAGTGAAACTAAGTGCAATTAATTAAGCATATATTAACAAGGTCCCTTTAACAAAACTATGGATGAACATTTAGGCTGATACAAATGACAGACTCATTTCTTTCTCATGTCAATATCTCTGTTCCAGTCTTCTGTAGCTCTACACAGGAAGTGGAAAGAAGAAACTGCTCAGTCCCTAAGGCTCCCAGGAACACCACCCATTCGCACTCAGAATTCTACCTCAAGCTATTATGCAACTATTTTCATTAGTTTATAAATGTGATGTTATGAAACACTGACACTTAACATGTATGTCTCAGAGATAGTGATGACACCATGGTTAAGTGCATGTACTGCTCTTGTGTAAGACCCAAATTCAGCTCCCAGCACCTGGTTCAGGTGGCTCAGAACCATCTGTAACTCCAAGAAAACTGACACTGCTGCGTGTACATGTATTCCTATGCACACACTTCCCCAACCCCCATATATGTGTAATTAAAAGCAAATCTTTAATATGCATGGTTCATTACTGCTGCTATCATTCTGTGTATCTCTCAAGGAAAATGGGCTTTTCCATCATGAAGGCACAAAAGGTAAAAACAATCATGCTTGCCTTCACGTATTTGTAAGGGTCCATGATTTTTGGTATGCTGGGATCCTTGCATCAGACCTCTTCCATGAATAAGAAGCCCCCTGTTCAAGGTGCAAAGCCTGGAAAACAAGAGAAAACATACATAAATATGGTCCAGAGCTGGTTCTCTGGAAATCGGCAAGACATTACTTCCTCCTTCATGTATCTAAGCACACACCACCTTTAGTACTCACTTTGTACTTTATTATCACACCGTATTTCCCCAGTAAGCAAGAACAACCCAATTACAAACTAATCATCTTTGAACTTTGAATCAGACCTTTATGCTCAAAGAAAAGTGTTTTTACTCGACTTGTCCAGGAATTTTCTAGGACTCTAATGAAAGAAAATAAAATGTATCCAAAGGAGACTTACCAATTCTTTCCAATAAAGGGATAAGCTGATGTTAGCTCACTGTTGCTTAAGTGTCGACTCCATACACTACCATATCAGTAATAACATATATCAGCCTGGTACAGTCGCAGAGTTCTGTGAGATTAAGACCAACCTGGTCTACACAGTGAGTTCCAGGACATCAAGGGCTAAATAATGAGATTTTCTTTTTTTTTTCCTTTCTTTCTTTCTCTCTCTCTCTGTCTCTCTCAATCTCTCTCTCAATCTCTCTCTCTCTCTGTATGTGCATGTCTGTCTTTCTCTCTCTCTCTCTCTACACACACACACACACACATACACATGCGTGTCCCAAAAATTAACAAACCGGTATGTGAAAGATGAAAAATTACTGAAGGGATCAAGAATTCTAAACATTGTCATCTAGTTCAAGTTACTAGCAAATCCTTACTACATAATGTGAGGCTAAATTTTACATTTTTATCTTTTTTTAGAGCAGGCTACTAAGTACCAGCATTCAGTGAAAGTCTCTCAGTAAAAATATTTTGTAAAAATATATCTACATGCAATTTTGACAGTTATGTGCGCCAGAATAAATCCATCACCTTTCACCAAGCCAATTAGTTTAGTTGCAAAAGAACATATTATTATGCATACCTGCCCCCTGAAAAATTTAACTCCTTAGCCACCTGGTCATCTTATTTAGCTATGACATAGTCTCTGTTGGCCCACTAGAACAGAAATGCTTGCTGGAAGACTTTAGTCTGTATGCCCTCTTTATTCTTTATCAATATGGCTGCCAGTCACTTGGCATCCCCCCATCACAAGTAGCCTTTCCCTTTTCTATACTTTTGCATGCAGATTGGTATTCTAATCTCCTTGCTCTTACCCTTCAAATTTGAACTTTCTCAAAATGTGATTTAGATTTTCTATTTTTCATCATCGTATACATTTTTATATAAATTCAAATCTATTACTCAGAGAAGCAGATTATGTATTCCTACATCCTGCTATCTCATAAACCAGGATTCTGCAACAGAACAAACCTAATTTTAAAGAACATACAGGGGATGGGGGGTGATAAAGTCACAAACCTCACAACCTGAGTTCAATCTCCAGGACTGACAGAAAAGTAAAAGGAAAGAACTGAACCCACAAAGCTGTCCTTTAACCTCATCATGCACACTATGGTGTGTGTGCATGTGCACACATACAACATACATACATGCACGCATAATGCAGGCATACACATGCACAATAATATTTTTAAAATAAAAAACACTGAGGATATTGGGGAGATAGCTCAGTGACTACAAATGCTTGCTGTGTAAGCATGAGTATCTTTCAGATATCAGCAACTACATAAAAAGTCAGGTGTGGCTTCATGGGTGCCTATAACCTCAGAGACAGGAAGACCTCCAGGGCTTGCTGGCCAGCCAGTCCAGCCAGCTCCTATCTCATGGGAATAAGGCCAGTGATAGAGAAGGATACCTAAAGACCTCTTCTTGTTTCTGCATGCAAACAACAAACACACTTGTAAACATACATGTGTATAAGCCTCAACTCACATATACACACAAATATGAAGAAACCACTGCAAAAAAAGCTAATCATTTCCATTGCTACCATTAGCTGAAAGACAAAATGGCCCTGAATTCAAACCCCAGTAACATAAAAAAGGATAGCTGAATACAGAAAAACATCTGAGTTGACATATTTGCAACATCAGTCTCATGGCCCTAAGTTTTGTATGCTGCCTTAAAAGACGGGAAATATATTAAAGGCAATTTGAATACTGTAAAAAACTGTGTCAACTGAGCATATAACTGAGTTGGTTAAGTAACTGGCTATTATACTTGAGGCCCTGGGTTCAGTTTCCAGCATACATAAAATCAATGGTGGTGGCACATGCCTGTAATCACAATATTCAAGAGGCAGAAGTGTGTGTCTCTATGTGGGTATGTGGACATGTGTGTTGGTGTGTGGGGGAATGCCTGTGATGATGCACAGAGCAATGACTCTCTTTCGATGGAGTTTCATGTGGTTGTGAGCTCTCTGACATGGGTGCTGGGATTCGAACTCAGGTCCTCTGGGAGAACAGCAAGTGCTCTTAACCACACAGTCATCTCTCTAGTCCCTCAACTGCATATTTTGAAACTTGAAAAATGGCTTATGGAACAATGATATACAAAAAGAATAGCTTTTTAACAGCTGTATCATATATTTATGTTGTGAGCTAACTCACCTAGAGAAACTTCTAATCCTGTAAGCTCCATTGATGGTAAAGGAGCAAACACTTTTTTATTTTCTATACCATATTAATCCTATGTTTGTCTGCTTTAGAAACAGAAATAAGTCACCACTGTATTATAATTGCCCACACCATTCAATAAAGTACTGTGCTATAGGTTTACAGCTTGGGAGCTGTAAGTTATAACATTTGGTTTAGGCTGTGTCATCTTGAGTTTGTGTAGGTACATTCTGTGATGTTGTACAATGACATCTCCTAACAGAACCATTGGTAGGTGATAAAGCCCTGAAGTAGAAGAGGCAGGAGAACTGCTTAATCAATACCCAGTCCCTCAACCCCTCAAGATTACTAGCTTCCTTAGTGCCAATAAGCCCGCAAGAGCAGCACAACATAATCCCTAGGCTTTCAGAGGAAACGCTCCTGGGGCCTTTAGAATACTCAGGCCACAGAAATCCAGGATTGATCCTTTCCAATAAAAGAGGACTAAGAATTTCAACCTCTTGATGGCTTGTCTGAGGAGGTACAGCGTCACCTGCAGTTATGAAAAGCAACAGCTTGGTTCCACCTTAGGTTTAAAATATGAAGAAAATAGCAAAAGAAAAAAATGTCAGTGTATTATCAGATAGGGCAAGCCTAAGAGTGTTAGCTCAGTGGTAGAGGACTTGCTCAGCATGAGTGAATGCCTGGACTGCTCGCCAGCACTCCAGCTTCAATAGCACAGGCAGGGTTATTTGTATGCCCACTACTCTGGGAGAATACCTCAATATGGAGACTAACTCAAGCAGGATGACTCATGTGTGTCTGGGAAAAAGCTACACAAGCAAACACCAAATAACTTGATCACCTCAGACAGTCTGTACTCATGTAGGGATTACTTCTCTACTAGACGCTGACAGAAGTTAAGGTTCAATAGGACTACTAGGAGAGGAACACACAGTATAGAGTACAAGAAAGGACTTCTAAAGAAGAATTGAAGAGCTGCAGAAAGGAGCTGGGGGGGGGGCTAGAGGGACATACATCTCAATAACCACAACCAGTTCTTTTTAAAAAAAATTTAAGATTTTATTTTATGTGTATGGGTGTTCTGCCTGCATGTCTAAAAGGTAATCATGCCCTTCTTGTAATGACTTCCAACCTATCTTCAAATAGTTTGACAAAGCTCAGGTACTGGTGGGTGAGTGATACCCCACTTTAGTTCACCTGATAGCAAGGTTCCCTGAAACAGTAAAGGCAGATCAAGGACACCTAGAGAATTAGTCAAGGTCAAGCCCACCAACAGCAGGATGACTTCTGAACTCAGAGCAAGTGTCATTCTCTTGGAAACCAGGCAAGCAGAAAAAATATGCATACTGTGGGTTAGGGACAGCCAGATATGCCATGCAGTTTAAGATCTAGGTCCTTAGCTGTGCCAGTTAAAAAAATTACATTTACCAAAAGGTATTTTCATTGTCCATATCGTCCAATAGAGCACTTTCATTACAAAGTTATTGCTGCTTACGAAAGTCATGTTCTAAACTATAAATCCCAGCACTAAAAAAGTTGAAAGCTAAAGGACTGCCATGGTCTGAGGTCAGCCAGTATTACTTGGGCTGTTTCTCTCAAACCAATGAATAAATATATAGATGAGAGCTGGAAGTGGTGACACATGCCCTTAACCCCAGCACTGGAGAGGGCAAGTGGATCTCTTTGAGTTTGAGGTCAGTCTGGTTGATATACATATCAAATTTCAGTCCAGCCAAGATTACATAGTGAAACCCTGTCTCAAAAATAAAGAAACAAGAGGCTGGAGAGTTTGTTTAGTGGTTAAGAGAACTTGTTGCAAAAGGACCTGGGGTTTGATTCCTAGTGCCCACATGGAGGCTCATTACTTCTTTAGGCACCAGGCATACAAGGAAAACACTCATACAGATGAAATAATAAAAATAAATCTTTAGTAATTAAAAACAAAAGAATGAGCATGTGAGAACCAAATGGCACTCTATATTCGTTGCACACGTGATAACATACTTATGTCAGATTCCAAGTGTGTCAAGCACGTAACCTCTAAAATGTTTTTCAAAGAGAAATGGGCTGTCTAGGCAAGGCAGAAGTGAAAATACTGGCTTTAGAAAAACGGGCTACTCCAAGGTTCCAGCCACACCCATGGTGAGCAAAGGGATAGGAATTTCTAGGGAACTTTCTGTATCTTCCCTTTTTAAATTGCCAGATGTCGCTAAAGCAGGGTGGCATTCTTCCAGGCTAGACCAATGAATGGGTCCTGGTCTGGGCTGCGGGTGCTTTTTCCTGAAAAGTCAAACATCCACTACCTTTGTCCCGCCCACTGCTTCTTCCGTCTGCTCTAGATGCAAAGAAAAGTCTGGGCAACCCGGGACAGCACCCCTCTGAGCCCTTTGACACCCTGTCACCTACCGCATCGCTGCCCGCTTCATGGCACTCCACTGCCTAGCAACAGGTGGACAATCAAGCCACTCGAATTCCCGGGCAGAGGTAAACAAGTGATAGAGAGCGTGAGTTCAAACGGCAACCGAGTTGGCCCGAATCTTGCGCCCCACCTTGGAGCCTGCGCCACAAGAGCTCCGGGATGGGTTGGGCTGTCGGAAGGGCGGGACTACGATGCGCAGGGGCGGGACTACCGCAGAGAACGGACGCTCCTGGTGTTTGATTGGTGGACAGATGAAGACGAAGTCAATGGAACTTCCCATTCAATCAGCTAGGTGGGGTCCTAGACTAACTAACGGACAGGACTCTTCCCTTCGTTATTGGTAAATGAACCACTCCGTGCAACTTCACACGGCAGAGTGCCTTTGTGCTGGATGTACCTTCACCCGATTTGAACTCTTTAGTTCTTGACTCATGCAGGTTTATTTGCAGTCTGTAGTTCTTGTTCTTGGCATCGTCTGAGCATCTTTCCAAAAATATGGTTACAATGCTTGTTCTAGCAATAGGTAGACTGAGGCCAGAGAATAGCCTCTAATTAGAGTCCAGCCTGGGCTAAAGTGAGGTGTAGGCCAGAAGAAATATTGTTCCTGTTTTTTATTTGAAGTTTAGGTTTAAAAAATACTTAGTGAGAAAAATTAAATTGAAGGAAAGTTTTTAAGAGAATTTCATGCCTGTTATCCAGGGAAACCAGGAAAATGAGGCAGGAAGATCACAGAATAAGTTCCAGTGTAGCCTTTGCAGTTTACTGAAATCCAATCTCAAATGAGAAGTAAAAAATGGATTGAGAAATAGAATTAAGTGGCATAGTGCAAGCCTAGCATTCCAGCGTTCCTGAGTTCAATTCCTCAGTACTAAAAAAGAAGAAAAAAAGTCACAACAAAAGAATTTTTCAGAAATTAGGCATGATGGCACATTTCTAGATGAGTCAAATATGGGAAGGTATTATTTACTTAACAGAAAGTCTCTCACCCAGACCCATGGCTGGGTGCTGACTCATAATCTACAAATATAGATGTTTGCGTAAGTAACCATTCATGAGACTGGGGCACTTTTTGAAATTCTGAGCGATGCACCCCATAGACTCCACTGCAGATGATATTTATAGTGGAAAAACTCTCACTTAGTTCTAAAGTCAGGGAAGACATCTTAAACCCAGAAAGCCTAGCATTCATGTGTGTCTCTATTAAAAATTTTAAATCAGGCTGGAAAGAAAGCTGAACAGTTATGAACACTTGCTGCTCTTGCAGGGGACCAGGGTTCCATGCCTAGTACCCACATGCAGCTCAAAACCATCCCAAGGGATCTGATTTCCTCTTCTGGCTTTTACATACAGCACACATACATACATATATACATACATACATACATACAAGCAAAAACTCATACACATAAAAATAAATCATTTTTTAATTCTTTTAATGTCTTAGCAACCCTTAATAATCTAATTGTTTTTTTTTTTTTTTGCTGCTGTTGTACAGCATTTATGTATCACAGTTTGGAAATCAGGGATGTGAGGCGAAGTAGTCACAAAGGCAGACAGGAAATATGTAACAACTGTGTGATGGTGAAAATCCCTGTCCTTACACAACCCATCTGCTGACTCTCCTTTTCTCTGTCTTGTGTCCCACATGTAATAAAAAATTAAAAACTCCTAATGATAGATTAACAGATACATTATCAATGTCTCTACTACAAGTGGAACAATAAGTAAAAATCTGATAATATTATAGTTCAGTCATGTATTATAATAAAATATTAATAATCATTTTTCCTTGGGATGATAAAGCATATAGATTCTGAGTATCTGGTTTAAATAATTTTCCTGAGAGACTATGTTATCACCTTTCAAAGTAATTTATGCTGTGATTTCATAGGCTAGAGAAACTTTTTTAAATTAGCTTATCCCTAATATTATATAGCTAATTCAAAATTATTCACATGAGCCAGATGTAATAGCACATGCCTGAAATATCAGCAACTTGGAGACTGAGGTAGAGGATGACAGGTTGTGAAGCTAGTCTGTGCTTTGTAGTGAGTTCAAAGCCAGCCTCCAAAAAATAGTGAGATTCTGTCTCAAAATAAACTATAGGGGTCCATGTTGCTGAGATGTTAATTCAGTGGTAGTATTTGCTTAGCATGTGTCATGTCCTGCATTTGACCCCTAATGCCAAAGAGTATGGAAAGGGTTCAGAATAAATCAGGACATTGCCTTAGTTACTTTTTTATTGCCCCTGATAAGAACTATCTGAATGAAACATCTAAGAAGTAGGTATGAATGTCCTTATGAAATACATTATCTTTCTTATAGTTTTATTTATTTACAGGAAGAGATTTTAAGTTTTTCATTATGTGTGTATATCTGGAGGTATGCATGCATGCATGTGTGTGTGTGTGTGTGTGTGTGTATGTATGTTTGTGTGTGTTTGAATGTGCCTGTGGAGTCCAAAAGTATAGTTATAGGTGGTTGTAAACCAACAGCAATGAATGTTTGGAAATGAAGTTGGTTCCTTTGCAAGAATAGCGCCTGCCTGTCTTAGTCTGCTACTCTATTGTTGTAAAGAGACATCATGACCAAGGCAACATCATAACCCTGAGAAGGGCACAAAAACACATTCCAAGAACAATTCTGCAATTGAACGACCTAGGTTACAGGATTTTTGTCTTATTTTCTTGGAGTTTTCTCACAAACAATCAGAATTCTCCTCACACAGCTTCATTCATGGACTGTGTTCCAACAATCATCATGGCAGGAAGCATGGTGGCAGGCAGCAGACATGGTGCTAGAGACGTAGCTTAAAATTATACATCCTGATACACAGAAAAAGAAAAAAAGAGAATAGGCCTAGGATGGCTTTTAAAAATTCATAGCCCAACCCTAGTGACACACATACTCACACAATCATACCGTCTAATCCTTCAAATATTGCCACTCACTGGTGACTAAGCATTCAAAATATGAGCCTATGGGGACCATTCCTATTCAAACTACTCAATGCCATTAATTTCAAAGCCATTTTCCCCAGCCCTCATATTTTTTCATATATATATATATATAAATTAAAATATAATTAATTATATTATTTTCTCCTTTCTTTTCCTCCTCTTACTCCCTCTGTACAACCTCTTGTTCTCTCTCAAATTCAGGGCCTCTTTGTTTTGATTATTATTGTTACACACAAATAAATATATATATGATTGTTATACATATATACACAAATATATAAATACAACATGCTGAGTTTCTTTAGTGTTGCTTATGCATGTGTGATTTTACAGCTGACCAATTAAAGGGCTCATTCCTGGGAAGAACTAATTCACCCTTTCTCAGCATTCCTCAGTTACCTCCAGTTCTTTGTCTTTGGATAGTCCCTTGAAATTTCCCCTCACACATTAGCATGTCTATTAGTGTTCTTAGCTTTTTAGGCAGCCATATTACTGTAGTATGTGGGTGCACCTTCCCTGTAATTTTTAGGCAATATAATCTTACATCAGACTTCTGGCTCTATGGTTCCAACATTATTCCTGTTCTTTCTTCCTCAAGTTCCTGAGCCTTATTGCAGGAGTTCTGTTATCCACTGGGGATGGGTATTCCACAATAAATTGTTCTGTATATTTTGACCAGTTGTGGTTTTCTGTTATGGTCTCTATCTCCTCCAGAGAGGAGCTTCTTTGATGAGGATTGAGAACTACACTAGTCAGGAAAAGATGGCTTGTGAACAAACTTATTTAAATAGCAGCCAAATTAACAGAATACTTTCCCATTGGCTATCACAGATTATGATTTAAAAAAACAAAACTGAAGGATGTAACTCAATGGTTGAGCATTTGCTAAACATGTGAAAGGTCTGTGGTAGTTTGAAAGAGAATGCCCTCCATAAGCTCCTATGTTTGAATACTTTGTGCCCAATAGACAGAATTGAGAAGGATTAGGATTGTGCTTGCTGTATGAGAAGTGAGCTCCCAGTTGTTCTTGCCACCATGCCTTCACTCTGACATCATGGACTCTACCCTCTGAAACAATAAGCCTAATCAAACACTTTCTTTGATAAGTCATCTTGTTCATGGTGATTTATCACAGCAATAAAAACCCAAACTTGTACAGAGTCCTAGATTCAATCTTTAGGATTCTAAAATGAAATGTAGAAAGTAAATCTTTAGGTGCAGTTTCCTTGGATAAAAATGATTTCTCTCAGGACTAGAGAGATAGCTGAGCAGTTAAGAGCCCTGACAGCTTTTCCAGAGGACCCAGGTTCAATTTCCAGCACCCTTATGGCAACTCATAACTGTCTTAACTATAGTTCTAGAGGATCCAGTGCTCTGGCCTCCTCAGGTACAAGACATTGCAGGAAAAACACTTATACACACAAAATGAAATTAATTTTAAATAAACAACTGTGATTTCTCTGTAGAACTCCGACTAAAACAGTAGGCCACAAGTTACCCATAGCTATCCCTTACTCATTAAGCCTAGCCAAAAAAATAAGGCATGTGGTCAATTGAATATACCAACACTCCAGTCGATGTTCTAACACAGAGAAATCATATTTCAAAGTTCATAGAAAATGCCTAGAGCTATGAATGTTCCTAAAATCTAATGGCAAACATAAAATTCATAACTGCACTACCAGATATACTAGCTGTACTGTGCTTGAGGGCCAGTATTCAGTACAACATGCAAACTGCTAGTTCAGAGAAAGAACAAAGAGTCAGGGATTAATCTGATAAAAATCCTAGATTAAACATTATTCTATAAACAGTTTCACCCAAGTGATCGAGACTATTAGTTGATCCATTTATATATTATTTGCTGAGATTTCCTGCTGTTCTAAGTGATTATCTAATCCATACTGTCAATCATTATTGGATTGGAGGTGGAGGCGAACACAAGTGGGATTAAGAACTGAATGAATTTGACTTAACTCAGATCAGCAATCATGCATGCATACATTCAGAGCTGTAAAAAAACCCTTTACTTCCCAATCTTCTGATCCTTATTTATCTTAAATCCTCACTGCTCATGTTTTTGGTAGTTCCTGATCTCACCATTTACTTACTTCCTTTCTTATTTACTCATCAATACCAACATCAATATGTATTATAACAATTTTTATGAACAAACTGGCTTACAGAAGTTAGAAGCCTTGCCTAAAGTAATACTGGTAGAACCAGAACTTTAGTCCAAGGCTCCTAAGACCAAAACAAGATGTTTTCAGCCACCCACTCTGTCTCTGACAGTCAAAACAGAAATTTGTGTGGGTGAGAAAACAGGACACACTTTCCAATTAGTCAAGCTGTGATGTTTTTAAAATTTAAAGACATAGTGCAAGCACAGAGAAAAAGTTATCAAACTATTTTTAAGAATTAGTTGAGTAAATTTCATCTGCAACTTGAGGCAAAGACAGATGGCACAATTCCATCTTGATGTTGCCTCTGGTTAAACTTTATGGAATTAATCTAAAACATATATGAGTAATATAGAGCTAAATATTTCCTGGTAATCAATCTGGGAAGAAAAAAATGCTGGAATTGCCAGAGACTCTAAAACAAGGCTCTATTAAATCTGCCTCATAAATGTAAACTGCCATTCTGTGACATTTCTTTCTAAAAATTTCCCCTTTTTATGACAGTTATTTCGGGAACACACACAATTATGTATGTATACATATATATGTATATACTTATAATTGCATTCATATATATTTATATATACATTATGTATTTATATATATCACATATATGTAAGTATAATTATGTGTATAAAAATGTGCACATGAGTGCAAGTGCCCATAGAGATCAGATGAGAGAATGAGGTCTCCTGGAACTGGAATTACAGGTAGTTTATAGGCCACTTGGTATGGGTGCTGGAAAGCCAGCTCAGATTCTCTGGAAAAGCAGCAGGAACTCCAAACCACTGGGTCATTTCTCCAGGGAGCACTCTTACTATTAAATGCAATGCTGAGCTAACAGCTTCTTCCTAGGAGCTACCCTTGATACAATATAGAGCAAGTCTTGGGCCATTCTTATATAAAGACCTTCATGTGCTTTAAGTTCTTGCCATGTTACTACTACTTCTCCATTGTTTCCACTTCACTGTTAACTTCAATTACACGGCAGTTTCTTTCAAGTTCTACAGCAGGGTAGTGTCCCCAAGGGATGTAGAAACCTAGTCTACCCACAGAGATGCAAGATGCTATTCTGTGTGCCTTGTGGAGGATGCACCTGCCATTGTAATAATAACAATAGCACTGCCACTTACAGTTTAGATGTTAGGCAAATGGTTTTAGAAATATCTAACTGGGACAGATGTCCCATCCTAATTTCTACTCCAGGCTTACCTTGACTCCTTACCTCATATGTGACTTGGGAGGTTCATCCCTGATTTTTTCTGATGCCTGAAACCTAGCTGATGTTTGACCTTATCATACATTCCTTTTGTTACCAAGTAAGGAAACCACCAATGCAAAGCATTGCCGGGACGTGGGTTAGGTGAGAGAGCCATATGCCTTGATTACAATTTTTGATTTTCAAATAATTACATATAAATATTTTTGTCTTTGTCTTAGTTAGGATTTCTATTGCTCTGACAAAAAACCATGATGAAAGCAATTTGGAGAAGAAAATGACTAATTGTCTTCCACTTCCATATCAAAGTTCATCATTGAAGGAAGTCAGGACAGGAGCTCAACAGTGCAGAAAACCAGGAGGAAGGAGCTGATGCAGAGGCCATGGAGGGGTACTACTTACTGGCTTGCTCCTCATGGCTTTCTCATCTTGCTGTCTTATAGAACCCAGGACCACAAGTCCACAAATGGCACCACTCACCATGGGCTAGGCCCTCCCCTTTCAATCACTAATTAAGAAAATCTCTTACAACCTGCTCTTATGAAGGAATCTTTTCAGTTGAGGTTCCCTCCTTTAAGATAACTCATTGATGTGTCAAGTTGACCTAAGACTAGACAACACTATCTTCATTATTATTTATTTATTTTTGTTTATTTATTTACTTATTTTGGTGTTCCCTGAAATTTTACCACCAAAGTGAATGATGCAATTTGCTCACCCTAATCTTAGCTACACTTCACATGTTAAAATAATAACTTAGGCCAAGAACTTGTATTAGTCAAGAGGCCTGAACTTGTTTCCTAGACAAATTACCATATTTTCCAGCGGATCTTGAACTCCATGTGCTTCTAAATCAGCTCTCTCAGTAGCTAGGATTACAAGTGAATCACACTATACTGTTATTCACAATTCATTCCATTAAAATATTTATCTGATTCCCCCTCACCCTCCTACCCTCACATACACAGAATCTGTTGAATTTCATTAAGGTAGGGACTGTCACCTTGAATCAGAGACCTAAATTCTAGCAGTCAGTTTCTGATTGTTCTAGAACATACATAGTTAGTTGCTGGACAAAAAATAGACCTGGAAACAGGACACCAAAGGTTACAGATGGAGGAAACATAGCTGGTATGTTCTATTGTTGGATAGTGCATAAGTCCCAAGACTCTAGGGTCTAAGTCCTTTTATTTAAAAACAATGGATTTTCTGCTCTAAAGTGGTAGAACTTGGAAAGTTGGTTTTAGAAAACATATTAAAAAATACCACCAGCAGCAATTCTTACAAGTTTATAATCAGTCTGGGATATAGCTTGGTTGCCAAGAATGGCTTTGTTCCCCAGAGAACAGGCAATTCTAGTGCTCAGGAAGTGGAAACAAGAGGATAAAAAAAGTTCATGGTCATCCATTCTCAGCTACATATTACGTTTGTAATCCTAGATTAGCCTAGGATGCATGTGAGTCTGTTTTAAAGAGTCTATTCTTTTTTATGAATAAAGTCTCATTTTTTATACATGTATCCCCTTGTTCAAACTTCCTCCCCCCCCCCGCCCCTCCTAGGTCCTACAAGGGTTTTCTACATTTCAAGGAATGGCTAACGTAATCCCTACCAAGCAGAGAAAAAGAAACTGTTGAGGGTTAGCGAAATAGCTCAGATCTGGGTTCATTCCCAGAATCCTTGCTTTTTTGTTTTTGTTTTTTAAAAAAAACAGGTGTGGTGGCACTTGATATAATCACTTTCCTGGGATTGCAGAAACAGGTGGAATCCTAAGGCTCAGTTGTCAGCCAGCCTAGCATACCTGGAAAACACCAGGCCTATGAGAAACCCTGTCTCCAAATTTCATGCTTTGTCGTGATAGATGAATTGTTTCTCCTTTGGTACTCCCATGAATAATGCTGCTATGACTAATCACATACATGTTTTAAAATCATTTCTTACCCACAACTTGAAGCTCTCACCACGGAGATATTCTTTAAGGTCTCACAGTCACTTCTAATAAAGCAAGTCAAAGGCAGGAAAGAAATAAAGTTATTTTAGATTTTTTAACTTGAATACCACTAATTCAAACTGTATATTAAAACTTGAATGGGTTGTGCACGATTTCTGGTTGTGTTGAAAGAAACTCAGAGCTAGATATCAGAGAGAGGAAACACCACAATCATATGTCACTCAACTATCTTCCAGCTTCCTCAGCCTTGCTCCTGGTCACTTTTAATTGCTGCTGTTTTCTTAAGCCTGCCTTAAATACCTTCTTTGCCCAGCTGTATCCCATCCAGGTTAGGATTAAAGATGTGAGCTACTCTATTTGGTAGTCAGCCTTGAACTCACAGAAACACAGTTCTGTCTCTGAAGTTAGGAGATTAAAGGCATAGATCACCACTCCTGGCGTGTGTGCCATTGAAGCCCAGCTGTTTGGCCAGTTGATGCATGTGTTAGTGTGTTGTTGGTAATAGAGACCAAAGCTTTGTACATGATGTGCAAGTTTATCTGTTTTAATTTCAATTTTTCTTGGATATTGAGCACATCCCACAAGGAGCCTGTTCCTTCTTCATTCCTCTTGTTAGAATCATCTTCAAAACAGTTTCATGGATGACTTTAGCCAAGAGTTAGAGAAGATGGCATGTAATTCTAATCCAAGAACTCCAAGGGCTGAGAGAGGAAAATCATAAGTTTGAAGCCAGCCTGGGCTATATATATTGTGAGATGAGAGGGGGTGGGGGTAGGGAGAAAAGAGAGGGGAGAAAGAGAATGCATTATTGGAATAAGGAAACTCTATCATCAGGGCTTTAAAATATATAGAGGCAATATAATAATCCAATTCTACTGAATTCATTTATTGAGTCACCATATATTAAGTCCTGAGCTGGGTACAGAGACTACACAGATGAAAAAAGATGGATCAAGTCCCCAAACTGTGGGAGTGTTGATAAGGGTATTGAGAAGAGCAGAGCTAAAGCAATACAGATATACTAAGTGTTAAGCTCTGGGCCATGGAGATAGCAAGTGGTAGCTATTGACCCTCAGCTGTGTGGGAGGCCTGGCTCAGTGAGCCAGAGCTGCCAGTGTTTCAAGGGGAGCCAGAACTCTTGTTCTATGTGAATAGAATTATTTAAACATTCACTCTGTTCAGAACACACTGCCACGTTCTTTATGCTTCACAAGTTTCTCTGCCTTTCTTATACTAGGTAATTAGAAAAGATTAAAAGGAGAGTTAGACAAATGGGCATAAAAATAGTCATTTAAGAAGAACACACACACACACACACACACACACACGGGCGAGGGGGAGAGAGAGGGAGGGAGGGAGAGAGAGAGAGAGAGAGAGAGAGAGAGAGAGAGAGAGAGAGAGAGAGAGAGAGATCCTAGTACCTAAGAATTCATCATCACCTACAGAGAAAACCATGAAAATGTAATCAAATGTATTGTTAAGTACTCCGGTGCACTGTCCTGTCTCAGAAGCAGCAGCAAGCAATTCATCTATTATGATAGAGCATGGGAGACATCTAGGTGATGATGCAGAAGAGTGGCTTAGAAAGTGACACAGAGAATTTGACATTTGAGGGAATTCTGCACTTAGGAAAAAAATTACAAAATGACCCAAATTAAAAATTTCAGTTTCATAAACTCTTTATTAAAAATTAGAGTCCCCCTCCAAATTTTTGCACTTACTATGTTATGACACACAGTGTCATACATCTAGATGGCATTTGAACTAAAGGTACCCATGAAACATGGTCAGGGGCCCTGTATCATAGCCCAGTTCCTCACCTCCTGACAGCAGGCTCACCATCACTACCAACTCATATGAGTCTTTCATGGAAACAAGCAGAGTTACATGTCCTCATCAGAAGTGTATGCCAAAAGAGACCTTCTTTGCCTTACTTCTGAAGAATTTAGTTTGGTACTCTGGGAGAACTAACATACTCTGGCAGGGTACTGAGTGCCAAGTAACTGAGAGAAACTGACTGCTTACTATGTGAACTTTGTCCTGGCTAAATTAGCTCTCAAACCATCTCTTCCATGTACTATTTTTTCTAGTCAAATCACATAGAATATACCTAATAAGTGCCTGTTCTAGGTGAAAAACTGCTGAATACTGGAGCAACAAGAGTAAAAACAGGCTGGATATAGGTCAGTGGTACAGAGCTTGTCTAGTATAGGAAGGCTCTGAGTTCCATCCCAGCACTAGAACACATATACATATAGATAACATCAAAAACAACAGTACTAAACAGAGTGAAGGCAACAGTCTCAGGACTTATGTCTGGAGGAGGCTTAAGTCTGACTTCTTGGCTCATTTTTACAGATGGGAAACAGAATCTGAAATTCTCACTTCATCCTCTGGTCTGATAATGCTGTACACTCTTCATTCAGTTACTTTTCAGCATTTATGGATGGATTTTTTTCAAGGCCCAAATAGAGCCTTTGATCTAAAAGGATTTCTTGACTCCTTTACTCATGATCAGCTTTTACTTGCCCTCAATTTCTTAGTTTACAAAGTCTGTACCTGATAATTTTCTGTGTCATAATTTTGCTTTGTACTCTTGCTTTAATAATTGAACTGTTTATCTTGGTACTGCAGTGATACTGTTACTTATCAAAGGTAGGAATCACCTTTTAAACTTTGAGGCTGGCACATAGTTTATTCTCAATATATAAGATTTCCTTGATTGGGACCTGAGCATAATTATATGCTCCTATAATCAGCACTCAGGAGACTGAGGCAAACCTTGGCTACATAGAAAGATGCTATGTCAAGGAGAAAAATTACGACAACACTTAGTTGATTGGATGATGGAAACCAGATCTTCAACAGTCTAATAAAGAGATAAACATGCTGAACAATTCTCTCACTTTCAAAAGTTAGTTTGATACTAATCCAGTCTTCAAATCTCAGCTAAATGAATTTAAACAACCAAATTCCATGAGTATAATATAAAACCAGAAGAATGTATACTATAAATAACATTCATATTTAATTTGATTAAAAATTAAGTCCATTATATTGACAGGAAAAGTGATTTATTGTATGACATATCTTATGTGATAAGTTAACCTCAAAAGTGCCCTCCAGAACCTCCTGATTTTTTAATTTTATAAACTTTATTATTAAAAAACTTACATAAAATCAAAGCATCACACACACCCCAAAATTAACCAGACCTAAATTCAACACAACTTAATACCTGCTACACAATTAAAATAGACATTTGAAATGGAAGCTGTGAAATTTCACATTTAATTTTACACTTTCAGTATCAAATATATTTTGTGCACTTATCCATCACCAAAAACAAAACAAAAAAATCCATGACATAATTAGACCTAGAAAAGCAATGACTTGTATATTCTCTTTCATTAGTTGTGTCCATATACACCCATTCAGAGCATCCTAAATTGAATTGATTAACCCATCATCCTAAACCTAAACCCTCTGAGATGTTTTTAAATTAAAGGGAATTTATTCTCTAACTTCCTTAAATGTTTTTTTCTCTATATATTGCTCCTATTCTTGAACTTCAATGCCTCCTACTAAAAGCTTGTTTAACAGAGGAGGGTATTGAGCAAGGAAAGAGACAGCAGTTCTCTGTGGCATTATAATGCATGAGAGAACATGAGTGCTGGCAGTGCAAAAAAAGCTCAGCTTTTGTAGCTTATTTTCTCTGTGACAGAGGACCATAAAGACTTCTTTCTTTTGCCTACTTGCAGGGTTGAGGCTCAATGAAGTCCGAAGCACTTTTCTACTCCCTAGTCCCTCTCAGCCGGAAAGAACTGGATGAATAATACTCTACTAAAGGCTGCAAATAGGAAGACATCCGAAAGACTGTGTTTTCTCTTTTCTTTGGGGAAAGACAAGTCCTCTAACTTGTTCCGGTGGTGTCTAGAGGGAAGTCTGGAACAGACGTTTTTGGTTTGTGTTACTTCTATATTTTTTTTTCCTCTTCCTTGCAGCAGAATTTCTCCCCTAGTATGCTAAGGCCTACAAAGAAGAAAGAAAACTAAAGTTCCCATTTAATTCCACCCACCTATGTGGGCACAGGCTTTTTGGATTTTGATAATCCCTGTTTTAGCCCATTAGTTTGTCAGAACCAGACATGGTGTAGGAAGGTGTCTGATTGAGAACTCTCTCAGTGAACACAAGTTTTTTTGTTTTGTTTTGGAGTGAGAGGTGTGGAACCCAGGACTGTCTTGTATTTACTAGGTGCTTAAGGAATGTATCATCGAACAGTATCTTCAGTGCTTGCTTACTGAGGCAGGGTCTCCCTATATGGCCCAGACTGGCTTCCATTTAAGTTCCTGCTTTCACATCCCCAGTGCAGGGATTACTAGTGTGTGCCATGGTGCCCAACATTATATTTTGTGATTCTGAAGATTGAAACCATGACCTTGTACGTGCTAAATAAACACTCTTACCACCAATCTACTTCCAAGGCCAAGAGAAGATGTCATCAAAGATGTCCAAAGAATTAATAAGAAAGAAAAGTGTCCTATTTCTAGAACCAAAATATGTATCTAGAGTCCTGAAGGTTCTATCTCATTTACTACTATGGTTTCTATATGTGGCACAGAGCCCAAATACACTGTGAATACATAATAACATGGATTGATCAAATGAGTAAACAGAAGTAGTAACATTTTCAAATATTTAGTATTTAGCTCAGTACTTACATGTTGAGAATACATAATGAAGGCATGTTAAATACATGAGGAATTAACAGTAGCCAATATTATTAATTGAGCACTCAACGATCAATTATTCTGTGTAATTTTCACAAAAATTAAACATAAAAGTTTAATATCTCTATTTTACAGATAAAAAAAATAATATCTCAAAAACTTTAGCAATGGTCCCCAAAGTCAATATGCCTAAAAAGTAATGGCTAGGGAGAAATTTTCAAATTGTTCTTATCAGATGTGCAGTTAGTTACATCTGCACCAGCAGGTACAGACTTGACACCCCAGATGTGCTGGGAGGAAACTGGTGATAACAATAGATCTGAGGAACTGGTAGGCTCATGACCCCAGCTGTCCATAACAACTGTCACCACTGGAAACAGGGCTCTGCAAAATCAGTGGATCCAAACTTGGAAACAAGATAGCATTTAGAAACCTAAATGATCATGGGGTCTCAGGCTGTAGTCTTCAAGTTCCTCTTTCATGGACACAATCAGCATTTTCAAAGACTTCCAGCAACATTTCTTGTTTTTTTACTTGTTTCTGCTTAGGGATGAATGTTTTCTTACTTTAGAAAATTATAAGGTGATAACTAGGCACATGACTCCAGTCTAATTCATGCTTTACAATCAACATATTTCAAACAAAAGGTCTTGGAAAAATGTCAGCTCATGTGCGGTGACACATGTCTGGAATCCTAGCACTTTAGAAACTGAGTTCCAGACTAGTCTGAGTTATTCAGTGGGCCCCCCTACACCTCCCAAAAGACAGGAAAAAGCAAGAAAACTGTCATCTTCAACCCCTTTGCTAAGCTCTATGGCGTATATCTACAATTGCAGCATTTGAGAAGCACAGGCTAGGCTTTAAGAGTTCAAGGTCATCCTCAACTACATAGCAAGTTTGATGCCAGCTGAAAATGCATTGGACCCACAAACACACACACACACACACACACACACACACAGAGAGAGAGAGAGAGAGAGAGAGAGAGAGAGAGAGAGAGAGAGAGAGAGAGATTCCTGTTTGTGCTTGGGTTTTCCTAATCTGAGACTCTTTCTATCTCAAACTAGTAAAGAAAGAAACTTTACTTTCAACTTTATTCTAGTGTACTAAAACAAAAATACATCCCAAATTTCTTTTTACTGTTTCACTTGATCTTTTCACACAAGTCTGAGTCTGTTCATGTATTTAGATCCTTATTTATGTCTTTCTTATCTACACTATGATCCTATTCATCTTGGAAGCAGTAGATAATGATGGAAAAGAAACATGAAATTCAAAGTCAGAATGATAACCATATGAATAGACAGTGTAAGTATTGGACCTTTGTTGTTGGCAAAGCGAATGGGCCAGCCTTCCAGTGCTTTTCTTGGTATGACACTGTAATAAGAATACTGTAATGTTGAAAGCAAAGATTGGAGTGGGGTAACAGATCTGGTAAATATCTATGAAAATAAAGCTATATTGAAATACTCACTTAAAAAAGTGTTATTTGAATAAAACACATCATAAATACCAAAGGGCCAAGTGTGTTGGCACATATTTGTAATTCTAGCACCCTCAGTCTAACAGAGTAGAAATGCCTTGTTGTGTTTACTGTGAGTCAGGTACTTTATTTTATATATGCAACTCAGAAAGCTGATATTTATTTCATCCTAGGTGTATTTTTGTCTCTTGGAGGACCTATATAAGCCAAGATACTGATGTGTGAAATCAAAGCATCTATTTCTTCAACCTTTGAGGGAGGAAAATAGAGAGATAAAGTTCCAAGTAAACATGCATTATTGATATAAGCATGGCTATGTAATGGACCTCAGTACCTCAAACCATAGAAATGGCAGAATCTTTCCCAGGTCAGGATTAGAGGAATAGCAAAACCTTCTGGTTTAAGTACAGATGTTTACAAATGGTTGACCTTTGACCTTTAAGCTAAAACCAGTGTATGCAGAAACTATCAAAGCTTTTCCCTCTGTTTGGACTATAACCTGAGATTGCTCCCCTATAGAAACCCCTACTGAAATTAGCTGGCCATGTCTTCCTCCTTCATGCTGCATATAAAAAATGAGCTGAGAGTCCAGGATGTTACCCCAGTTATGTAAATCTGAAAGACATGCAGGGGAGAGAGAGAGAGAGAGAGAGAGAGAGAGAGAGAGAGAGAGAGAGAGAGAGAGAGAGAGTTCACTCACATGATGTGAGTATTTGGAAAGTTCACCATTTCAGCTAGGTTTGCTGTGGATGAAGCTCCCTAGATCCACCTGTCTTTGTCCTCCAAAATGCTGGGGAATTATCCATATAACACTTTTATGAAGTATTTCAACACAGCTGTAATTTTACAGATATTTACCAGATCTGTCCTTTTCCCTTAATCTTTGCTTTCAGCATTACAGTATTCCTGTTATAGTGTTGTACCAAGAGAAGTTCTGGACAGCTGGTCCATGGCTATGGGAAGCCTAATTATTTGTCCCAAAGTGGGTCTCCTTTATCTGTGGTTGGCCTTCAATTTGCTATGTAGCCAGACATGGCCTTGAACTCATGACCTTGAACTCTTGATCTTTCTGCCTTTGAGGGGATTATATGCATGTCATACAGTTCCTGATTGAAAATCCCAATTATAACCAGAAAAAAAATTACCACTGTTTTATGCTAAAATGTATTTCCAAGAATATAATCACTATTGTGGCAAAGTGTTTGTCTGATTTTCCTACTGCTGTAAGTGTAAAGACTACGACAAATGCTACAAAACAAGAACAAAAAACTTAAATAACCAAAGGCTGACATTAATTCATCCCCACAGATATACACACATCAGTCTCAAGATTCAACTACTGGAAGGCTTGTTGACTTTTTTGTTTGTTTGTTTGCAGTGTTGGATAAGGACACTCTCCATGGTTTTATAAGGCAATGGCCTTATCACTGAACTGTAACCTTGCACCCCAAACTATTAGATTTTTTTGCATCAGGACATTTGTTGTTATAGAGCAGTGTCAATTTTGGCCTCTGAGGTCCATTTCCTGTGCCTCCAGGATTGAGCCTAGTAAACAAACCTATATTTTACCTAGTTGTTTACCTTAGGGCTATTCCAATTATGTTGCAATGTTCCTAACCCCAAAGTACCTTAATTATTCTTGGCCAATGTGGTATGATGGGTAGCACAACATGACAGAATCGAGAATCACCTGGAAAGAATTGTGGTGAGGATTGTCTATGTCAGGTTGTCCTATGTACACGTCTCTGGGGGATTATATTGATTATGGTAGTTGATGGGGGAAGGCCTAGTCCACTGTGGGTAGTGTGATTTGTTGGGACTGGTTGTTGGACTATATAAGAAAGAAAAAAGTAAACTGAATACTAAGCATTCATGCATTGCTTTCTCTGCCCTTGACTGTGGATGTGTTGAAACTATCTGTTTTAAGTTCCTGTTATCTTCACTTCTCTGGTATGATGGACAATAAACTGGAATCGTGAACTAAAATAACCCTTTCTTCCCTAATGAAATGAAACCAGATATACCACACCTCCTTTTATCATTACTACATACTCTTTTTCCCTGTCTGCCTTGCGTCATGCATAGCCATGTCATCTGGTACTATCCAGTGATACATAGGGAGAATATTTTTGAGCTATTTCAGGACAGATATTACTTCCCAGGATTAAAAAAAGATCCTTAATCTAGGAGTATAGTAAAGTAATACAGCACTTGCTTAGCATGTGTGTTAGCTGTTTTTGTTGCTGTGACAGGACAATTTAAAATGAGGAAGGATGGTTTTCCTTGTGGTTTTAGAGGTTTTGTCCATTGTGACATACAGAGCATGGTATACTGGAGGTATTTTAATTCAAGACAGTTGTGGAGGAGAGGGCAGCAGCAACAGGAAGGGACCAGGGAAAAGTATAGATAGCATTCAAGGATATGTCCCAGGGGCCTTCTTCTTCCATCAGGCCTCATCTTCCACAGTTCCACCACTTCATAACATCCCATTCCAATTTTCAGTCTATGAGTAGATTGAATGATTCATTAGGTCAAAGCCTTCAGGGTCTAATAATCTCTGGAAATATTTTCCTAGGCACTTTGTAAAGTGTGCTAATCTCTGAAGATTCCCTCAATCTGATCAGTTTGATAATCAGTATTAACCATCACAAGGCTGGGGATGAAGCTCTGTTTAGAATCCTTGAATCTTCAACACTTAATAAAATCTCCCAGAGTCTCTATCTTGGTGTGATGTGGTGGCATGTGTTTGCAATGTTAACACATGGGAAGCTGAGGCAAGAGGATCAAAGTTTCCAAGCCACCCCTGAGCTACATAGTGAATTATTGTCTCAGAATTAAAAATGGCTCATCTAATTCTTTTTATGCTAATTTAAAAATAATGTTAAAGTTTTAAACAAAAATTATGATTAATAATAATAATAATGATTTTTGAGAACACACTTAATTGCTGATGATCCCTGTAACTGGCAACTTTGAGGCTCTTAATTAGGTTCAGAGAAAAAAGTATATACAGCCTAAGCTATGGTAATTAAAGTGTTGTAAGTTAACATACCTTCTTTCCTAAGGTATGTAAATTCAATTGGTCAGTTTATATTTACTTGTTATCTGGCTTAGGATACATTTTAAACATCTCTGCTAGTCCGTATTAAGGAAGGGCCTAGAAAGATGGTTCAGCAGTTACAAGCATTTGCTGCTCTTCCATAGGACCAATTTGATTCCCAGCATGTCAGGCTACTCAGTCGTCTGTAACTCTAGTTATAGATATTCTGACACTTCTGGATCCTCAAGCACTCTCTCTCTCTCTCTCTCTCTCTCTCTCTCTCTCACACACACACACACACACACACACACACACACACACACACACACACACACTACACATAATTAAAAATATTTTCAATTACTGAATCACTGGTGACAACCCTTGAAGGACCTTTCATTTTTAAGCACAGATAGATTCAGAGAGTAGGTTTGTAGAGAAATTATTCTTTATGCTATCCTGTTCACATTCTAAGATTAGAACTACATTACCCCAAGCTAAACTTTGTTAGACCTGCCTGAAAAAAATCAGTAAGAGACAGAAAGAAAAGAAGTTGAACAAATTCATACTTCCCATATAATGGACTTTTAAATATATTTTTCCTTTTGCATTGTAATTGTTGGATGAGACAGGATCTCACAAATAACTCTTTAAAAATATTCTCCTACTTTGTCCTTTATATATTTGATTTGTTTATTTGATGAGAGAGGATCTCACAAATAACTCTTACTGTCCTGGAGCTCTTTATACAGCCCAAGTTAGCTTCAAATTCATCACTATATTGCTTCTGTGTCACAAGTATTATGATTATGGGAGTGTACCAACATACCCAGCTACCCTTGTTTTTTCCTGTAAACTTCCTTTAAAATATTTCAAAGTGTGACTTGCAGTTGAAGGTGGATTACATTATAGGTTAGATCTGATTCTAAAGTGAGATAGGATTGTAAGTAATTTATTCTAGGTGATATATTATTGACTGGACCTTGTTCACATAACTTCTGGCCAGACAGATAAAATTAGCACTGTTATTTGATGGCTGTGATGATTCCCAAGCATACACTCTTTAGGACACACCTCATTGATTGGTTGGCAGACAACACAGTAAGAATCATTGCATATTTATTATTGCTGTGGATGTTCAATATGTCACAAAGGGCAATTATTATTGCAGTGAGGAGAGAAAATAAGACGTAACAATGGATTACATATGACATGAAAGCACAAGGACAGACTATTTATATAAAGGAAGGGAACCAGCATGGAGGGGCAAGGAATATGCCAAGGTAGTGGAAGAGAAATAACAGCCAAGTATAATGATATAAGTATATGAAAATATCACATGGAAACCCATCATGTTGCATGCTAATTAAAAAAAAATTTTTTTAAAAAAAGTGTTTATTTTTATTTTATGTGAATTGGTGTTTTGCCTGCATGTATAACTGTGTAAGGGGGTCAGATCTTGAAACTACAGACAGTTGTTAGCTGCCATGTGGATGCTAGGAATCGAACTCTGGTCCTCTGGAAGAACAGTCAGTGCTCTTAGCTGCTGAGCCATCTCTCCAGCCCAAAACTTCTTAAAATAAAAGACTGATCCTGTGTAAGGGCAGAATTAAAACAGGTTAGGAAATAACTCCCAAGCCAGTTTCACCATTCACAGCTATTCTTCCTAATACAAAATAGATGTAATCCTTATGTCATCAGGTAGCAAGAAGGAACAGACAATTAGAGGATACCTACTATAGGCAGGCTACAGCTTTAAATCATTTAATATTCATAATCAGGGGAAGAAAGGGAATATGATTATGAACTCTATGTTTTATATACATACAGAATAAAATCCAAAATCACAATCACTGGCAGCTCTTAGATCTGCATGTAAATTTGCCTGACCTAAAAACTCCCTGCTCCTTCAGCCACTGCAAGTACACTTAGGTCCATTCTGCAAAACCTACTTGCTGAGTTCATGGTGGCATGCTTTCAGTCACTTGCCTAGATAGGAACACCCACACTTCTATTGCATGATGAGTTTGTATGTTCCTTCTATTCAGAATATATATTGAGGGCTGTAGACAATTTTCTTCTTTTTTTCTTTATTTTGTATTTATCAAGAAAAACAGTAAATTGAATTTAAAATGCTGATAAGTTAACAATAACTATAAAGAAAATAAAAATCATAAGCATGACTTCTCAAGGGTGATAATGCAAATAATTTGCTACACATAAAATTACTTTGTGTTCAGCTTTCATAGTGTAAGGACAGTTCTCTCCTTAGAAAGAATGATGAATCCTCACTAACTAGATCTCTCTTCACCTAAAAGCCCTGTGTCCTCTAGAATTCTCCTTCTGTAAAGTGATGTGGACAGGGGCAGCTTTCTTCAGCCTCTCTAAGTATCAGGGCCCTACTGGTACTGTCTGTCTACTAAGCCTGGGCTATAGGCATTAATGATTATGATTCATACTGCAAAATTATACGAAGCAGTTTCATTTGGGGTTGGAGGTGATAGGAGGGAAGTAAGGCAGAGAAAGAAGTCTTAGGAAGATGACGTTGTGGAGACAGTAATTGCCAATCATATTACCTGTTGTAATCTTAAAATGTGCACATGTGGAACATAGTGTCCTCTATTATCAGCTCTGGAAAGGCTGAGGCAGGAGTCTCAAGTTAAAGGCTAGCCTGAGTTATATAGTTGTTCTCAATCTCAAAAAACATAGAAATCTCTAAGACATGTAACAAAGCTGAGGTTTGGATCTGTAGTATAATTGAGTTTATGCTTCACTTTCCCAGCACCACAAAATAATCATAAAAAACCCATACATATACTTGAGGAACTTAATTTGTGAGATGCGAACCAAATATGTTGTTTGGTTTACATCTTAGCTCTAGCTCAGTACAGTATTTGATATAGTATCTCTTTTTATGCTTATCATGTTTTACAAGCAGATTTTATACTTCTCTGCTGCAGCTGCACAGGAGTACAATAAAAGACTGACTAAGCCTGGGCCCCACATAGAGTTCATCAGCCTGGTCTGGCCTCCGGTGCCCATACCTGCACCACAAAGGCACTCTAAGCTTGGGCCAGGATTTCCTGTTCCTAGTCTCAAACCCACAGCTGTCTTATGACATATACATCCTTTTCATCCAGCTACATCTACCCTCACATTCCAAGTTTGGAGCTGCAAGTACATCCTGTACACCACACCAATTCCCTCTGCCCACTTTATTGCATGCCACCCAAGCTATTTCCAACCTCTAGACTTAACCCATGCCCCCTATCTTCTTCCACTACCTGCTCTATCCACAACAATATCAGAACTAACAAAGCCCACATGCCAATATATCATTGCAAGAACACCAATAATATGAAAAATCAAGACAGTATACTCTATCACTTAACAGTTCTGTACAAAAGTTCTTAGATAAACTCTAGACACAGAATTTAAATGAACAATCAAACTTTCATCACAGAGTTAAAGAAGTTTAAGGAAGAATCAGACATAGATCAATAAAATCTAGGATAAAGAGTTTAAGGAGAGATCTAAGAAAACACAAATATAAGGCTGGTAGAAAAGACAAAAAGAGCCCAGGACTTGGGAATAGAACTCAATTAAAAGATAGAAATATTTAAAAAGACTCAAGCTGGAATGAAGTTGGAATTGAAAAACCCAATAACTCAAAGAAAAGCCTCACAAATAGAAAGAATTATGCATGAGATAGACTATCAGGACTCAAAGGTAAAGTAGAAAATTTAGACAAAATCAGCAAGGAATGTGGAAAAAAATTAGAAATATATGAAAGGAACACACAGGAAATGTGGGACAACATGAGAACACCAAATCTCCTTTCTAATTATAGGCATAGATGAGAGAGAAGAATCGCAAGTCAATAGCATAGACCAGTTCATCAGCAAGATCTCTGTATGTGCACTGAATAGCAATTAATGTAAAAGGAGACCACAAATTTTTAAAAAAAGAGCAGGCAAGAGTATATAGGAAGGTTTGGAAGGAAGAAAGAGAAGGGATAAATATAATAAAATTATATTTATAAGGTGACAAGCAACGAATGTCACTCCTTCTATTTGCTGGCTATGTGTGTAGTTCAGTGGTAAAACACTTCTATAGCAGGCTCCATCTTAGTTCTACAAATGCATTCATTCATTGAATGAATGAAATATGATGCATGCACATACTTCTTCTTCAGCTGTAGCATCTAACTATAGCAAATTTTTGAAGGAGATGTTTAAAATGTTCTAGTTTTGTCTGTCATAGGCCCCTTTAATCTGCTTGCCTGCTTTAAATACTATCAGCCTTCCATGAGAAATGAATCACACCCAAGAAATCCCAGAATGAGTTCTCAAGCAATACCCTTCAAGCTGGCCTGCAGACTCTGCCAAATATCACGTACATTAGGGCAAACATAAGGCTTCTCCTTATTCTCCTTATTGCTTAGACAAAATTGAGGCTGTTGGGTGGAGTATACTCTCTTGCATTTCTCTCTTTGAAGTATCCTCTATTTTCTTGAATTCTCTCTTAACACTTAATTGCCAGTTTGCAAATGGTACAAAGACTGGTAAGCTGGATCCTGAACTTTGAAATCTGTTACATGTACCCAGAGGCCATAGGGAAAAGTGGGGGTGTCTTCCACTTTGAGTACTAACAGGCAATTATTTACTATGATCTTCTTATTAGGTAACATCCATACTCAGATTCAAAGTGCTGATATTTTAGGAGGCCTGAGGTGGTTGATTGCACTTTTCAGATCTCCTCCATATTTATGAGGAGCTAGAGCCTTGATCTTTTGAGTTGATGGATGAGCAATAATCTCCCCTTAGGACATCACATCAGGAGGCATGATCAGACTGGAGATAAGTCACACTGGCTGGGTTACAAACTGCCCTGCACCAGAGTTTTAATTGTAGCTGTTGTTTTCATCCAGGAGACTGAATTCTTTTCCACCACAGAAAGAATCTAAAGAGCTTCAGTTATTGAACTGAAAGACGACAGAAAATAAAAACTATGTTAATGAAATACTAGAGGCAGGCTTCTTTATAAAGAAAAAACTTTTTTATCTCCCCATTTTAGAGGCTAGAAATTCAAACAACATGACAGGTTTTGGCCAGAGACTGCATAGGCTGTCTTACATCGTGGCATAAATTCATGTGTATCTCTGCCTAGGTGGTGGCTCTCCCCCTCTTTATAAGACTGCCAAGATTCACTTAAAGGGGCTGTGTCAACCTTTACCTCATAGTTATATTGCTTGTTGCTCATAAGGTGTGTGTTTAGAGATGGGGCAAAAGTTGATGTCACATATCTTCCATTCTCCACCTTGTTCTCAGTGTCTCTTAGTGTACCTGGAGCTCATTGATTGTGCTAGACTCACTGGCAGCAAACCCTTTGGATTTTTCTGTCTCTGTCTCCCTGGCACTGAGATTACAAGTTCATGCCACCTGCAAGGTTTTGTTCTTACATAGGTATCGAGGATCAATTTCAGGCATTCACATTTTTCAAGGCAAACATTTTAATGACTGAACCATCTCCCTAGCCTCTGATCTTGACTAGGGCTTCATGCTTGCAAGGCAAGCAATGAACCAGTGAGCTACATTCCTTACCCTGTTTCTACCTTCTTAACAGCATTAACAGAGGGTAAATAGAAATCATATTCTACTAAGTATCTAAATTAACTAAGTATGGGTCCTTTCAAAATATGTCCTGGTAGATTCAATGGTAGACTCCATAACTCTGCCTCCTAGTACTTATGCCTTTGTGTACCCCCCTCCTCATGTGACTTGGATCTGTGGTAATTGGTGATAAGATGCCATTATCACCATTATGGCACATTCTAATGTGTCAGACAAAAGCAAAAATGAGACAGCAGTACATCAAACTACAAAACTTTAACAGAAACAATCAAGGATAAAAAGGCAGCCTGTGCAGTCAAAAAAAGTACACCAATACCTATAGACAGCCATTATCAAAAAAGAAACAATCAGAAAATAGCAAATGGTAGTTAATATGGAGAGACTGAACAACACCATTGATGGAACTATACCTTGTGCAGACATTATGGAAAGTGGTAAATCCTCCAAAATATTAAAAATCAAATGAGAGATAGAATAATCTCACTTCTTGGTTTAAACAAAATCAACAATTTAAAGCCAGGCTTGGTGGCTTATAATCCCAATAGTCATGAGGCTAAGGCAGGAGGATTGGGTGGAAAGGGAAAAGGGGAGTCACTATTCCTAGGTACAGAGTTTTGGTTTTGCAAGATGAGAAAGTTTTGGTGTGCTTCATCTGTTGTTATACTGGGCACTTAAAGTAGCTTACAGAAAGCTGGGCATCGTGGTGATTAACAACTTTAATCCCAGCACTTGGGAGGCTGAGGCAGAAAGTCACAGGAAAACTTTGTCTCAAAACAAACCTAAACTAAAAATATTTTTTAAAATAAATTTTATATAGGGTGCTTTTACTCAAAAAGATTTTTAAACTTTCTAGTTAGTTACTGAGGAGACTTTGCAGGCATATAAATGGCCATGTTGGGTGAGGCATGGAAATGTATTTCCATATGACAGGAAATACAGGCACTCTCTAGAAACTTTAAACAGCCTGTATGAGCTGAGGGCAGCCTCCAGCAGATAGGCAGCAAGAAGTCAAGGCCTTCAATCAAGAAATGAATACTATAGGGCATGGTGAGATGGCTCAGTAGTTAATAGTACTTGTTCTTTCAGAAAACCTGAGTTCTGATCCCGGCACCCACATCAGGCAGATCACAACTACCTGTAACTCTAGCTCTATGGCAGTGGTTCTCACCTTCCTAATGCTATGACCCTTCAATACAGTTCCTTGTGTGGTGGTGCTCCCGTCATAGAATTATATTTTTGCTGCCTTCTAACTGTAATTTTGCTATGTTATGACCTGTAATGTATCTGATATACAATAAAAAAAAAGGGGTCATGACCCACAAGTTGAGAACTACTTCTCTAAGTTATCTAATACCTTCTGGCTTTCTGAGGCACCTGTACTCACATTCAGATGTGCATGCTCGCTCGCACACACAGACACACACACAGACACACAGAGGCATACATCTAATTAAAAATAAAATTGCCAAGGTCAGTAATTCAAGTGAACTTAGACTATTAGATATAGGAAGGCAGCCCAGCTGACACAATGTGCAAAGGATTCAGTGCAGCTATGCCTGGACTCTTGAACTATACATTCTGCAATAATAAATACGTGTTAGTTTAAGCAACTGAGTGTGTGGTGATTTTCTATGTGGCAACAGATAACCAATGCAAAAGGGATGACATAAGGCAATGTGTTTTCAAATAATTTATTTCTGGGGGCATGAGCCACATGAAATATCCTAAAAATCTTTGTAGCATTGAATTTTGTGGAAACTTGAAATGAGACAAAGAACAAAGACACCTCTTTGGCCATTTTTATTCTTTCTACATTCCTCATCTTTCCATCTCAGTGATAAGAATTCTCTTTCTCTTAAAGATTCAAACCCGTTATAGTAAACTACAAACACATCTCTAAAAGTAAACTGTACACCTTTAGAACTGGTTTTAATACTTCGCAATCTTTTATAATCCCCAAGTATAATCCTCATATAAGATTCAACAGGTCGCAATGTTGACTCATTAACCAAATACAAGTTTGTTAAGTGCTAGGTTCAATCACTATTTGAAAACACTGCCAACCTAAATAGAAAACCTTTGCTTTAGCAGGAAGCTTTCTTGATTCTAAGTCATAGAAGTCTAATGAATTGTTAGCAGAAAATACATAACAAATTCCTGTAAATGCTCCAGCATTCTAAACAGAAGCAAAGAAGGGAAGGGTGTAGTGGGATTATGTAGGGCCTGGTCATTCATGTCAGGAAAGACAGCACTGGCATTAACTCAGGTAGAATGGGTGCTATTTTTAAAGCTCTTTGAAAAAAAAAAAAACATTGCATAAGGTCTTACTGTGACTCACCAATGCATTGAGTCAGGGGAGAGTGGGAGGAGTAACAGAAAATACCTTTCAGCTTTCGTTTCTATATACAGGATATTAGTAGTTAATAAAGACAAAGTCACTTACTAAATGTTAGGAGTGGCCATGAGGTAACAGTTCAACACCTCACAGGACAGACCGGATGTTGGAGACCATCTGATGCTTTTTTTCTTTACAAAAAACAAAACAAAACAAAACAAAACAAAAAACCAAAAATCCTCTGATTATGAAACCCAGGCAAGGTCATGGAAGCAAAGCTCTCAACAGGGTCTGTCCAGGAAAGTTTGTAGCAAAAAGTCATTCCTGGGAGACTTGGATAGCTATTCTAGTGGGCATGATCCAGGAATATGCAAATCCAACTGTCCCCAAATATTCTGACCTATAAACATCTAAAATTTAGTGACTTCAAGGAGCTTAACTCTTAAAAACCTAGTAAATGTAACAAAGAGGGACAAATTCTTGAAGTCATTAGAGTAATGATACCATCACACATTCAGTAAGTTTTCAAAACAAAAAGTTAAAGAACACAAAAACACACAAACTGGAGCTTTACTTGTTGGGTCCCAACAGCTTTCAACAACAAAGGAAGCCAGGAGATGGTCAGCTATCAGTGTGCTGAAAGAAAACTTCAAAACCTCAAACCCTATGAGCAGTGAAATCAATTTCTCAATAGTGTAAGATGAGATATATATATTTATGCAAAGCCAAGAAAGTTTTACAAAAACAAAACTTCTTTAAAGGAAATTATGAAGTATATCTGCCAGTCAGAGGGAAAGTCCACAGGGAAGACCTGAGGTTTAAGAAGAAATAAGGAGGGGGAAGTTAAAAGAAATTAAATCTAGCCTTTACAACAGTAGTTCTTAACCTTCCTAACACTGTGACTCTTTAATACAGCTCCTCATGTTGTGGTGACCCCCAAGCATAAAATAATTTTGTTGTTTTTTCATAACTGTAATTTTGCTACTGTTATGAATTATAATGTAAATATCTGTTTTCTAATGGTCTCAGGTGATTGCTGTGAAAGGGTTGTTTGGCTTCCCAAAGGTCATGACCCACAGATTGAGAACTACTGAACAAGAAGAAAAGAAATTTAAGAATTGATCTTAGAAAATTTAAGATAATACAAGAATATCAGGGCATGGTGGTTCATGCCTTTAATCCTAGCACTGAGGAGGCAGAGGCAGGTAGATATCTGGGATTTGGGAATTCTAGAACTTGTTGTACATAGCGAGTTCCAGGATAGCCAAGACAACACAGAGAGACCCCGTCTCAAAAACAAAACAAAACAAAAAGTTGCAAACACACGCACATATTCCTTATTCACGTAAAATGATGACATCACCACATAGCAATGAACTGCCTGTGGAAAATTACAACAAAAGGAGAAAAAAATTATACATCCGGGCCACACTTTGAGAATTGCTGCTCTAATATTTCTCTCATTCCTCCAAGGCCAAGTTTTCTGCCTTTGTTTTTCTCAGCAGTCACAGACTCAATCCTCATCTTCTACTTACAAAGGTTACTTGGCCACATGCGGACACTCACAGTCTTCCTGGAAGGGTCCGCGAGGCGCCGCTAGAGGACGCGAGTCTAGAGAGACCGAGGACCTCGCCCAGCCTGAGCGCAAGGACCTCGCCCTGCCCCGCCCTCCCGGTTTGCGCCATCGGTGATACAATCACGAGAGAGCCCGGAAGAGGCCGGTGCCCCGGAAAAGAGGGTGGTGCTCCCGTGGGCTCTCAGCCTTACTGGTTGTGATCTTTCTGTCTCACAGTCCCGGGGAGGAGCTTCTGAGGACTTAAAAGGCAAGGTCTTGTCCCAGTTTTACTGCGCAGCTTTCCAAAGCAAGCCTGCCAGTTTTCAGTCCTATACTGAGGTTCGCCGGGTCATGGTGCCAGCCTGACTGAGAAGAGGACGCTCCCGGGAGACGAATGAGGAACCACCTCCTCCTGCTGTTCAAGTACAGGGGCCTGGTGCGCAAAGGGAAGAAAAGCAAAAGACGAAAATGGCTAAATTCAAGATCCGTCCAGCCACTGCCTCCGACTGCAGTGACATCCTACGACTGATCAAGGTAGGGAAAAGGCCAGGCTCTCCCTGAGGCAGAGAGTGGGGAAGGTTTCGTATCCCTGGGGAATTCATGTCTTAGGTTTTGAGGTGTTGCTCGGCTGGTAATTCCCTTTTCTCAGCCCGCCAACCCCAGCCTGAGTCAGGTCTAGAAGTTCGGTGCTGGTTAACAGCTGCCCCGCCTGCCCCGCCTGCCCCATTTCCCCTTTTGTGAGCTGGCTGGGCTGGTCAGGACTTTCATTATCCTTTCTTTTTATATGTATCATTCCCAGGAACTGGCTAAATATGAATACATGGAAGACCAAGTAATGCTAACTGAGAAAGGTAATAAAGTTGTGGCGGGGAGGGGGTTGCGTGGAGGGGGAGGCAGGGAGGAAACAAGCTGTTTGTTACCTGACGCCTACAAAAGTCTACACTGTCTCCTTCTCTCCCATCTTACAGATCTCCTAGAGGATGGTTTTGGAGAGCACCCCTTCTACCACTGCCTGGTTGCAGAAGTGCCTAAAGAGCACTGGACTCCTGAAGGTAACCCCTTCTCTCTGTCCAGAAGCCAAAGAGAATGAGTGTTGTATCATATCCATAGAGTCTATTGTGCAGAACCTGTGACTACACAGGCAGAAGTTACTGAGAAACTGGCCAGAAATAACAGCCAGCCAGTGTGCAAATGACTGAGAAAAAGGAAAATGTATGCACTGTACTTTATAGTAGGGCGGGTTAAGAGAGCTGTTTAAGCAAGTTTCAGAGTGCTGTGGAAACCCGGAAAAGTTAGGTATAATGTCATTTGTTGTAATTCAATTTCATAAAAAAATGGTTTTTGTTTGACCCTAACCTAACCTTTTTTTGTAATTGTGTTAAATCACATTTTTTTTCTTTAATTTGTCCCAATCCTCAGGTTACAGTCTCTAGCTTCGCCATGTACATGGCCCTTCTGTGTACATGGATGGGCGGGGAGGTAACTAAAAGATCCTTTACACAATAAAGTAGATGATCATGATAAATGAGGTAAGGTCCTATTATCACACACTTAAAACATGGTAGATCAGAAACTTATATTCGCTTCCTGTCTGTTTGCAAAGAAATAGAAAATGGCTAGAAAGTTTAAATTGCAGCCATTGCCTTCATTTAGAATTGAACTGACACTTCTTATGAGGGAGTCAATTTTTAATTGTTTTTAATTTTTGTTTTTATGTATTTCTTTTTTTACTGACCCTTGTTGACTGGTCAGAAGAGGGCTAAAAGGGGAAGTTGGGTGGATGCTTTCTTCAGTTTTCTTCTGACGCCTGTCCCTTAGGCTAAAAGATAATCAGAGCACGGGATGGATGACTTTGCTTTTAGCAGTACATGGCTGTTATATAACACCGGTGTCTTGTTACTGATACTTCTCTTGCTTTAAAAATTGGGGAAAGTACATTGAATTTTTTTTTTTGTGGGAAGGCAAGTTCTAAAAGTAAACGTTGTACTTTTGGCCTGGTGTTCTGACCTTAAGGAAGCAAGAGTTGGTAAAGTATAAATATTTCCTCTTCTAAACTGCTCTGTAAACCCATTTTTTGCCAAGCCGACATACCAGTATGTCATTAGGATGTGAATAATGGGTGTGTTTATTTTAAGTCCATGGCAATTTTGCTCTGTCAATTAATGAAAATGTTCTCACTTCCTGAGTGTGAGTCCAGCAGACTACGGACTCCACAGGTGTAGCCTAGCTTCAGCTAGCTCTAATGTGTGCTTTTTGCAAATACATGTCCAAGACCAGAGAGATCATCATCCATCATTAGTCTGCACTGTACTGGCATGAGGAGGCAGACCTGTTCATGGGTACTTGTTTCCATGATGCATGCATGTATATTTTCTTAAAATCTATGACAGGCTTCCTATTCTGCCAATACAGCTTGAATGGTTTGTTTTTCTTCTCTGTATCTTATGGGATACTCTTATTACAGGACACAGCATTGTTGGCTTCGCCATGTACTATTTTACCTATGACCCATGGATTGGCAAGTTACTGTATCTTGAAGACTTCTTTGTGATGAATGATTACAGAGGTACAGTTGAATTTGAGATTGAAAACAATTTAAAGAGAAATTGGAGCTCTGTGGCCTTAAAATGACTAAATTAAATTGTATTGTTTTCTTTTAGGCTTTGGCATAGGATCAGAAATTTTGAAGAATCTAAGCCAGGTATGTTCACCAGCTTTTCACTGTATACCCAAGGCTGGCCTGGTGTTCATTATGTAGCCCTGACTGGCCTCAAGCTTGTCTCCATCTCCATAATGCTGGGATTATAATTGTGGCCCAATACACACAGCTGTCTAGACTTAGGCTTCTGAATTTGTGAAGTTATTGGGTTATTGTAATAAATGATCAAAATTATGTCTTGGCATGTGAGGGAAATGTCACTGAGCTTATTTATGTTTTCTCTATTCTACTAGGTTGCCATGAAGTGTCGCTGCAGCAGTATGCACTTCTTGGTGGCAGAATGGAATGAACCATCGATCAACTTCTACAAACGAAGAGGTGCTTCTGACCTGTCCAGTGAAGAGGGATGGAGGCTCTTCAAGATTGACAAAGAGTACTTGCTAAAAATGGCAGCAGAGGAGTGAGGAGTGCCGGCGTAGATAATGACAGATTTCATTATACTTAAGAATAAATTCTCAACTTATCTTGCTTTCTATCTTGTTTGTAGTGAAATAATAGCATGAGCACCCATTCCAAAGCTTTATTACCAGTGGCGTTGTTGCATGTTTGAAATGCAGTCTGTTTTAAATGGCAGTCATGTATGTGGTTTGGAGGCAGAATTCTTGAACATCTTTTGATGAACAACAAGGTGGTATGATCTTACTATATATGAAAAACAAAACTTCATTCTTGTGAGTCATTTAAATGTGTACAATGTACACACTGGTACTTAGAGTTTCTGTTTTGATTCTTTTTTAAATAAACTACTCTTTGATTTAATTCTTCAGCATAAGCATTTTTACTAGTCCTATCTTACTCATTTTTCTTGTAAACAAAATAATATGTAAAATAAAAAAAACCCTTCAACAGTTCTCAGGAGCTGGTGAACATCAATGGGAGAGGTTGCCTGGTGTTTTCAATCTCCTGGGTTTTGTCCCTAGTGCCACAAAACAAAGGAGTGGGGAGAAATGGATTGGGGAGGAACGAAAGAAACTTATGCACATAATGAATAAGCCCATTGTTGTTCAAGTAAAATGTGAAGATGAGTTTATGAAACACTGAAAATCAAGAAAAAACAATATTGTCCCCAATGTCCTCATCCCACATAAAATGCTTTTTGAAGTAAAATTTAAGTGGGCCATTCTGCTAATCAAGCAGGAGCAAACAGCTGTTTTTTAATGAGCAGATTGCAACTTTAAAAAGTTGTAAACAGTAAGTTTGTCTCAAGAAAATCAGATAAATTGGCATCGTATGCAGAGAGTGAGCTTGAGGTACTGCTTAACATAATGTCCTTCTATAGTAAAGACAGAATAGGCGTCTTTCAAACCACTAGGGAGAAATAAGCAAATACTTATCTCAGGCACTGAAAGAAGACCTTTAAAAAGCAAAGGAAAAAGACAGTTTTCTTAGATCTGTGTACTTCAATTACTCATTATGTTGACCTGCATTTTCAAACCCACTAATTTACATGATCGTAAAAATGATCATTGTTAAGAATCACTAAAAACTAGTGTCCAAGATTAGTGTTTTCCAAAAGCAGTTATATGATATCTGCAAAGCAGTAGGAAACACTGAACTCTTCCATAAAAACAGATGGGTTCTATATTCCTTGTGCTCAATTTTTGTTACATAGTTCTAGATTAGAAGGCATCCATATCTATAGAAAATTGTGATTGTGAGTTTCATGTAATGCTCAGGGCTTTATTGGTGGCTGAGCATGTCCTGAAAACAGGAATACAGAATCAGTTCTCAGCCAGGGTCCTGCTCAGATTGCAAGTAGCAGAATTGCTGGCAAAAATCAAAGGCTAACTGAACACAAAGAGCCTTGTGAAGAAGGAAGATATTTTGAAGGTTGTGTTTTGGAAACTGGGCCTCTTAGAGAAAAGCAACTACATGCTGACTGTGGTTAAATATATGAATAAATTAACCCAGTGAGTTACAATTTAATCTTTTGTCTTCACACCTTAAAGACACAGTGTTGGAAAGACAGAAAAGCACTTGTGAAAATTTGGTTCACACTTTAGAATAGTGTCTCTTAAAAGTAAAAATCTAGAAACACAGACCCCCATCAGTCCACTTAATATTCAACTCAGTTATAGTGATATTTCTTTCCAAAGAGCTACAGAGCCAGGCACAGTGATGCACACCTAGAGAAGCTGAAGCAAGGGTTCCAGTTTGAGGCCTATCTAGTCTACTCAAGAAGACTGTCTCAAAAGCAAACAAATATCAATGACAGAAACTACCTAGTCACAGAAACTCATTCTTGTAATCTCAATGGCTTGGCAAGCTGAGGCAGGAGAATCATTTTCCTTCTTTGAATTTGAGGCCAATCTGCCCAGCATAGTAAATCCTGTCTCAAAAAATAAATTTATGCAGGGCAGTGGTGACACACACCTTAGCACTCAGGGGACAGAGGCAGGCAGATCTCTGTGGGTTTGAGGCCAGCCTGCTTTACAAAGTAAATTCAGGACATCCAGAGCGAGAACTTTGTCTTGAAACAACTCCACCTGCCAAAAAAAGAAAAGAAGGAAGGAAGGGAGAAAGAAAGGAAGAAGAGGAGAAATTGATATTTGTAAGGCTTGAAGTTAATATGTGAATAAAAACATATTATGATAAAATTATCTACAAATAAACAAGCAATTATAAGCTTAAAAGAAAAAGATGAATCTGTGTAAACAATACTTCTATAAAAATAATTTTACATGGGGTCTAATGCTTATGACTATACTCACAGCACTGTGCAGACTGAGACAGAAGCTCAAGGCCAGCATGAGCTGTAATCCGAGATCTTTTATTAAAAAACATAATAAGATAACCTTAAGATGAATGTGTTGGTGCATAATTATAATTCTAGCACTTGAGAGGCAGAGGCAAGAGGTTTAGGAGTTAAAGGTCATCTTTGGCTAATACTGAGTTTTAGGTCAGCCTGGGTGACATAAAACCCTGTCTCAAAAAAGCAAAAGGAACAACTGGAGAGATGAATCAGGGGTTAAGACCCCTGGCTGCACTTATAGAGAACCATATTTTAATTCTCAGCACCTATGTGGTGACTCACAAACTCTAACTCTAACTCTAACTCTCGTTGCAGGGAGATCTGATGCTCTCTTCTGGCTAGTGTAGGCACTGCATTCATGTGGTACACAGACATACACACAGACAAGACATTCAAACACATAAAATAAAAATAAACCTTTTTTTATAAGACAAAAGATTGCTTTCAGATTATCTCTACTAAAAATTATACCAAACATCATCATTTGAAAGGGCTAGTATTTGAGGGCTAAGGACTTTCCAATTACCACATCAAGATAGTTTGGTGTTTACTTTTTTTCTAAATAGTTTTTATTTGCTTCATTTATGATGCCCTGAAAAGTGTACAATAACAAATAATTTTTGGTACTATTAAAGCAAGAGATAAGGTGCATTTGTATCTGAATAGTTATCCCATGAAGAATCTCACTACTGATCAAATTATAGGATTGACAATGGAGCCATGTTTTATCATTATTTGAACCAGCATGGAATTTAGATTCCATGGACTGGTCTTTCTAAAGTTTGAAAATAGACTCACTTTTATAGAACTGCAAAAAAGACAATTCAGAAGAAATCTGACCTTATGACCCATGAATACTTCAGACTCATGCTTACCCCTTCCTTTCAACTGACTTCCAACAGGGCTCAAAAGAAAGGATACTTAATTACTGCTCCTCAGGGCAAGTGGTAACTGATGGGGCTTGCTATGCTCTGGAAACCAACTATCATCTTTTGCTAGGAGTGAACCATCTTCATCCCTTACAGTGGTAGGCCTCCTCTCCCTCTTCCTTTCTCTTCCCCTTCCTCTTTCTCTGCCTCTCCTCCATTTGCCCCTCCCCTTTTCTCCTGCTCTTCTCTCTCTCCTGATTCTCTACTCTCTCTCCCTGTCTTCCTCTCTCTGACTCACAGGCTGCCATGTCTGTGAGAATCTCATTTGTGTTACTAGCATTGCCTTGTTTTCTTACTCCTTCGTCATCTTTTCTTTTGCTTTGTCACCTGAGGGTGACCTTGTGTTTCATTTTCACCTTTTTCTTTGTGCTTTCAATGTGGCATCAATCTAGTAAGCTCAGACTGAAGGTCCATACCTTTACTGAATCCACTTCTGGGATCAACACATTCGTTGTTCCACCTATAAAAGGCCTCCAGATGTCCTGACTTAAAATAGTCTTCTTCCACCATCCTATTTCCTATTAGTTATTTCTTTTTGTAATTTTCATATATTCTACACAATGTTTCAATAACTTCCTTCCTGCTAGTTATCAACACAATAACTAATAAGAGCTAATGTTCTCTAACCAGGAATTAAGTTTAATGCTTTTGGTATGTATGTATGTATGTATGTATGTATGTATGTATGTATGTATACATATGTGAGTACAAGTGTCCACAGAGGCCAGTAAAAGATGCTAAACCATTGGAGTTGGAGCTATAGGCAGTTATAAGCTGAATGTAAGTGCTGGGAACAAAACTCAGGACACCAAGAATAGCATCAAAAGTTTGTAAGCACCAGACCATCTCTCCAGACTCTCTTTTTGCTTTTTTGAGCCAGGGTCTCCTTATACAATCTTGGCTGGCCTTAACCTTTTGATTCCCTCTTATACCAATCTCCCAAATACTGGATTGCAAGCTTGTTATTCAATTTAAGGCTAACACTACATACATTATTATCTTGTATAATTCTCACAAATACCCTATTGGGTAGAGATTATTATTAGTCCCTTTTTATCAAGTGAGACAAGGTCTCCCTGTGAACTTTTAAGAATTGGGTCTTTCCTTCCACACTATGGGTTCCAGGGGTTGAACTCAGGTTACCAGACTTGGTGGCTACTGTGTCACTGGTCCTAATTTATTGATATTTTAATATAAATTCCAAAGTGAAGATATAGCTAAGACTTACCAGCCTGGGTAATTAGCTTGAGCCTGAATGCCATTTATAACTGAAGTGACCTTTTCACCTCATGTTCATGCTTACCATCTCAGGACCACAAAGTTAACAGGGAAGAGCCTGTGGTTTAAAACACACTGTGTGATGGAGAATCTTCTCAAGTGTTTTAGAGAATACTCTGAAAAAGCTTGGGCATTCCAATGTTTGAGTGGATAGGGAACCCACCAAACATCTTTCTCAGACATCAGCACCATTCTGGTTGCTAAGGGACAACTTCCTTTTAGCAAAATGTTTTCCCTCTCATTAAGCCAATGTTGTTAAGTCAATGTTATTCACTTGAATTTTATTCACTCAGTAGCTTTCTTTACATTGACATATAACTGTACATTGGTTTAGGAACTGGAGTTATGGCCCATCAGTTTTGCTGCTTTTTCAGAGGACTTGAGTTCAATTCCCAGTGCTCATGTTGGGTGGTTCCTCTGTACCGATTCTTGGCACACCATGTGGTGAACCTAACATGGCGCTGGGTGAAATGAAAATTCCTGGCATGTAGCAGTCACGTGGTAAAGCCAATGTGGTGCCAGCAGAGCACATCGTACAGAGGGCAGGCCCATAGGCATGAGTATGTAAAACTGTGTCTACCTGCTCTCTTAAAGGAAAGAAGTGAAGGCTGATGTCTCTTTCTTTCCCCTCCCCCACGTCCCTCCTAGTACCCTCTCAGTAACTCCCTTGAATAAACTCGTGTGGCATCTGGTAGTATATGTCTCTTCTCTTCTCACATGCAAAACCAACATCCTCACCACTCCTGTGATCTAATTTCTGGGATTCTGACACCTTCTTCTGGTCTCCTTGGGCACCTACACATACACTCACACAAGGCATATGCACACAAATAAATCTTTAAATTAATATTGTTTTACATTTGTATGGGGAGCAATAGATATAAAATATTCACATCTAGTTGTATGCTTATAGTCACATAATAAAAATAATTCTAATTACTACTGAGTGTCTGTGAAAATTATAGTTCATTTAAAGGGGTCCATGTTACTCAGGTTTGAGAAACAGCATTATAGATAAGCATTGTGCAAAATTATCTCCTCTATTAGTTTAAGAAAATGTATCAGAGGGCCAGAAAAGTATCTTAGTGGTAAAATGTGTGCTTGTAAAGCATGGTGTCCCAGTTTTTCATTTTAGCAAAAACAGGAAAGGGAAAAGATAATATTTCATCAGATTCAGGTTTGGCTTTTGCAGGCCTGGCTTTTGTGTGTTTGTGTGTGGTCAAGAATAGTTGTTAGGTGACATTTTTCCATCCAGAGGCCAATGATCTTTCCGAGTTGCTACAGGACTTACTAACTATTAACACGTAAGCCAATGATTCATTAGAGAGTTGCAAAATGGTGATAAGTTATTTCAGTTGTTCCTCATCCTGGTTTCTTTTTTTTCTGTCCTGAGATACAGTTCACTCAGAACAAATGCTCACTTCTTTCCTTTTACTAATTTTCAAAAGAATGACCACATTCTCCAGTATCTTCCAATTAGACTTTTATTTTCTTTTAGATTCTTAGCATTCCTATGTTTTAATTAATGGCCATTATTTTCTCATGTCAAAGCTCAGATTTCCCTAACTGCTCTGTGAAAGCTTCTTCAAGTTGGTTCCAGAGTCAGTGACCTCAGAAGCCTTGGCAAGCTTACTGCTCTTACGTTGTCCCAGGCTCATCTTGTACATTTCCTTCCTCAAAACCTGACATCAATAGCTTGGTCATTTTAAGTTTCAGAGGTTCCCAAGGGGAGAAAAACATTTGTTGAGAGCAGGTGGAATTCACAGCTCTCTGTTTTGATAATGTTAGTTGTACAGCAGGGGGATCCTTTTAAATGGAAGCTTTGAATGAGAACACTCACTCCAGGCTGGCTGATGGAGTGTTCCAGACTGTGGGTTAGAGCTGCCTTCCTCCTTGTACTCAAGTGTTTCCTTTCTTCCAGCAAATCTAGAACAACAAACTTAATTTCAAAACAGCTAAATTAGCTGAGTGTATGGACACATGCCTGTACTGCTCTGGAAACTAAAGCAAGAAGATCAATAGTTCAAGTTCAGCCCAGATTATATTGAAAGTCTCTATCTCAACAAACAAACAAACACAAAAACCAACAAAAACAGTGGCAACATCAGAAAACATATTTTAAAACCAGCTAAAAGAATGCATATCAACAGTTCTCTTTGTTGTCAGGGACATAGTTCAGAAGCACTTTGGGTCTGGTGAACATTTGACATTGAGTCAAAGAAATTTAAAGTAGATTCTGGCTCTTTATGGTAATAAAAATAAATTTCATGAACTGGTGAGAAAGCTCAGCAGGTTAGAACACTTGCTTTGGGGCTGGAGAGATGGCTCAGAGGTTTAGAGCACTAGCTGTTCTTCCAGAGGTCCTGAGTTCAATTCCCAGCAAGCACATGGTGACTCACAACCATCTATGATGACATCTGGTGCCCTCTTCTGGTCTTCAGGCATACATGCAGACAGAACACTGTATGCAATAATAAATAAATTTTTTTTAAAAAAAGAACACTTGCTTCCAAGCCGACAACCTGGGTTCTATCCTTGGGATTCCACAGGGTGAGAAAGAGAAGCAGCTCCCACAAGTTATTTCCCCTTCCTTATCTCTCCCTATCTCTCTCACACACATACATAAATGTAATTTTTTTAAAAATCTCTGTAGCTAAAATTAAATTGTTAGAGTTCCTGTGATAAGCTAAATGAAACTATGAATATGGATATTCAGAATGTACATTATTTAACATGTTTATCCCACCCCACTCCTTCCTGCTTTGCTTGAGATAGTATTCCATATATCCCAAGATGGCTTTGAATTTGTTATATAGCTAAGGATAATTTTACACTTCTGATTCTCCTATGTCTATTCCCCATGTCTTGGATTACAGGCATGTGTCAACACACCCAGTTTAGGCAGTGCTAGAGCTAAAACCGTGGGCATGGATTGTGCTAGGTAAGCAGTCTATCAGCTGAGCCACCCAACAAATTTATTGTTAATATACTGAGATGTTTTTGTGGTAACCCTATATTAAGCATCTGTTATGTGCTAGACACTAAGTAGTAGCCATAACAATATTGTAGGAGTTTTCAATGATGTCTTGGTAAATCAGTTAGGGACAGATTATACTTGATTTGTAAAATATGCTGCTTTCCAAAGAGTAACTACTCCCCCCAAGGTAGCACCAATTGTTTTGTTAATTTGTTTGTTTTTGTTTTTATTCTTGTTTTGAGACAGGGTCTTCTATATCATAAACTGATCTCAAACTTGAGATCCCCTTGTCTCAGTCACCACCTACATACTAGGATTACAAGCATGCATCATCACGCTGGCCCTGTATCAATAGCTTTAACTACAAAACACCGTAAAATTTTTCAGAATTGACTTAAACAATAAATTTTTCCAAGCTGATGGGCACATACAACTGATTTTGAACAATTTAAAAATCATACTTAAATCTCTCTGTGTGTGTCCTTACATGTGTAAGCATATATAGAGGTCAGAGGATAACTTACATGATTAGTTAGTCAGTTCTCTCTTTCCACCATGTGGGTCATGAGATATAACTCAGGTTGTTAGGCTTTCACAGGCCTGGGACCAACTTAGAGTAAGTAAATGAAGGCTTACAGAGGTTAAAGAACTTGAACCCACTGCATATGGTACAGATGCAGAACGTCAAGCAGGCCTAAGTTTCACCAAATGTATGTCTTTCTGTTACCCATCTGCCACTTGTCTTTATAGGCTGCTATAGTGGGATTATGCTGGTAAATATTAGTCCTGCCTATGGGTTTAATAAAAACTGATTGGCCAAAAGGCAAACAGGAAATGTGGGCAGGGCTACCAGGCTAAGAAAACTCAGGAACATCTTAGAGCAGACACAGATGCCAGACACAAATGCCAGAGTCACCGAAGCTGCCAGGAGATACAGAGAAAATGCTGCTTTGAAAAAAGGTACCAAGCCGCACGGCTGAAGAAGATGGGTTGAGTTCAGATGAAGGAGTTAGTAAATTATATGCCTTGACCCTAGGTCAATCAGTGAATACAAAAATAATATATGACTGTCTGTGATTATTTGAGGCAAATCAGGGCCGAGAGTAAGACTAAACCTCTGGTCCAGGCCCAGAAAATCCAGGCCAGAACCATTTACAGCAGGCTACTCTATACTATTTGATTTCATACTGACTCTTAAAAAATTATGTTTTAAAATTAGTGTGCAAAGTAATGGGTCTTATTATGACATTTTTCTTATTCTTCCTTCTTTTCTTCCTTTCTTTTTGAGACAGGATCTCATTATATATTCCTGGAGGGCCTGATACTTACTAAGTAGACCAGGCTGTCCTCACACAGAGACGTAGCTGTCTCTGCCATCTGTGTGCAGAGATTAAAGGCATGTTCCACCACATCTGACTCATTATGGCCTTTTTTATACATATACATCATTATAATTTGCTCTTATTTCCCCTACTCCATCTTGCTCACTTCCTCTTCCTGCTTCTTTCTTGCTAGTTCCCTAAGTCCCTGAAAGTAGTTCCCCAAAGTATGAATGAACAAAATATTTACTTTTCCTGACTAATTATTCTAGAAAGCAGGGATCATGTTCCATAATCTTTGTTTTTACAGGGCCATTGCGTCCATTTTATAAGCATCTATTAAGTACATTTGACAAAGAAATCTGTTCTAGAAGGAAACAGAGATAGAATAAAATTTAATATTTTCACTAGACTTCCATTTTCATATTCTTAAGCCAATTGAAAAAATAGAACCTTAAAAATCTTCCTCCCTCCTTCCCTTCCCTTCCCTTCCCTTCCCTTCCCTTCCTAGTCTCACTATATATCCCAGGCTAGGTTTGAACTTACTATGTAATCAGGCCTGTGGCAAATCCTGCCTCATCTTCCCAAGTATTATGATTATCAGTGTACATTACCATTCCTGAAAAAAAATTCAAAACTTGTACAACAGTTTCTACATCTCAAATATTACATGTGGATTGTGTTGTTTAATCTCCTCTTCTGCATAAGGAAGGTAGAGTATAAAGAGGTAGGACTTCTATTTTATGAAGACAGAAGCAGGAGGGGCTGGAGAGATGGCTCAGTGGTTAGGAAAACTTGCTGCTCTTCAGAGGACCAGGGTTTGGTAACCAGTACCCCTCAGCAGCTCACAATTCTTCATAAAGGCAGATGTAAGAGCTCTCTAGCACTCTTCTGGCTTATGAGTGTACAGATAAGAATGCAGGCTAAACTCACAAAATAGAAATACGCATAAAGAACTTTCAACATCTTTAGCTTCCAGGAAATGAAAATTGAAACTATTTTGCAATTTAATCTTATATCAGTCAGAATGACCAAACTCTACAAAGCAAATGACAGCACATGCTGCTGAGCATGCATGGAAAGGAAAACAATTATTCATTGCTGATAGGAGTGCAAACTTTTACAACCACTATGACAATAAATGGAGCATGTCTTTAATACCAGTACTCATGGAATGAGGTCTAGGGCAGCCAGGGCTGTTACACAAAGAAACACTGTCTCAAAAACCAAAAAAAGAGTAAAATAAACAAGATCCAGATATACCACTTTTGGGCATATTCACAAAGAACTCTACATCATACTTCAGAAATACTTGTTCATCTATGTTCATTTTTGTTCTATTCATAATAGCCAGAAATTGGAAACAGCCTAGATGTCCATTTGCTGATGAATGGATAATAAAAAATGTGGTACATCTACACAATGATCTATTATTCAGTTGTTAAAAATAAAATTATAAAATTCACAAGTAAATGGTTGGGTTAGAAAAAAAATCATCCTGAGTGAGGTAACCTAGACCCCAAAAGACAAATATTGTTTGTCTTTTGTGGAATTTTTGTGTGTTTCTTGGTTTGTTTTTTTTTTCTTAGCTGTTTTTAAAGAGAAATCTTTTATGAAGTTGCTAGCTTTTAAACCTTTGATAGGTATATTTGTGTTACAGTCTGAATACCCACAGAGGCTAGGTATAGAGTAAGGGACTAGCGGGAGAGGGGAGGGTCCTATTTCAAGGAGGGAGAAATAGAATATTTTGTTATGAAGAGACACAGGGGAACTAGATAATGATTAAGTAGGGAGGAAGATAGGAGAGAAGGGTAAAGGAGGAAATATGGGAAGGAACAAGTAGCTCCAAAGTCCTTTAGAAAAAACATGGAAACATACTGCTGTAGAGGCTTCCAAAAATATTCACATATATGGAGAAATAGAGTCACCAAATAAGAGGGGCATCAATTTCCTAAATGGACATTTTATGCCACTGAGTAAAATTCCAGAGTAAGAAATGGATCACATGTTAAGTTTTTGGCCAAAGAGGCCACAAAGAAACCCCTAAGCCACAGGCTATTGGCAAGATTATTTGTTATACTTCACAACCTGATGGTAAATGCCTGTTGCTGAGAAAAAACAATCACTTATGTTAACAGTCATGGAGGAATCCAGCTGGTATCCAACTAGAAACTTCACCAACACTGACTGGCAATCATGGTGCCAAAAAGGACTCTGCATGCTACAGGAGGAGAAAGGAAATTATCAATCACAGCTATAATCCCTGTGACCTACAACAGCTACCTGCCTGGAAGATATCCTGGTTCAACAATGGCACAGATGTTAAGGGAACAACCAATGACTGACTTTCTGATTGAATACAAGGCCCAGTCCATGAGATCAAACCCATACCTAATACTGCTCAAGTGTTCAACAACCCGAGACTGAATAGATAATGAACCTAAGGGAAAATCTAATACTATTATTCTGCTAGAGGAATATGGCAATAAAATAACATCTAATGACATACTGCTATAAAAGCATAGATTAGTACCTTACTCAGCCATTACCATAGACACTCCTTCTTGCAATAAATGGGAACTAACACAGAGACCCACAACCCACAACTGGACAATGTGTAGAAAGTGAGAGATTTTGGAGCACTCACTTAAGTGGGATGTCTTCATCAAAACTCTTCCCTCAAGTCTCAGGAATCTATGCAGAAAGGTAAGGTGGAACCAGAGGTGATAGATGACTCCAAGGAAATAGTATCTTCCAGATACAAGGGGTGTAGTTCACATGAACTCATAGAGACTGTAACAGGATACATAGGGCCTGCTCAAGTTCAAGCCAGATAGGATCCCAACAGTCGGATGGGGGAAGTGGACACAGGCTCCTGCCCCTAACCAAAATCTATTTGCAATTGATACTCAATGGCAAAGGAAAAATCAGTATTCTCTAATGGAGTCTCACTGGGTATATTAGCTGCTCTCAGAGCAGGACCCACGTCTAAGAAATGCCAAATCAAAGCAAACTCAATGTTATTTTTGTAGACTTTTTTGTCTCATTTTGCTTTGTTTTTGAATTTTTCATCTTACTAGTCTTTTGCTTATTTTTATTTACAATTTTGTGGAATTTTTGTGTTTCTTGTTTTTTTAGCTGTTTTTTTAAGAGAGAACATAATGTTGAGAGGGTATGGAGGTAGGAAGGATCTGGGAGAAATTTGAGGAGGAGGAACTTAAATAAAATATATTCCATGAAGGCTTTTTCAATGAAACAAGTTAAATTTAACAAATAAGACCACAGGACAATAACAACAAAAAGAGGCAGCAGAAATCCATAAACATTTCAGGATATGGATTTACCACTTGAGTCCATAGAGACCTTTTGTCATCAAATACTGTCAGTGCTTTCTTGCTGAGAAACTTTCTTTGAAAAACTTTTGCCTGTGTGTCACAAGGTTGGAGATACCAGGTGGGACATGGATCCTGTACCTCCACATTTGTAAGACTCTGTAAGAAAGTTTTAGTTTTCTGCTAAAGATTAGATTCAGAGCCAGACAAGCAAACCAGTCTACTTTGTGTTCATGTTCTTGAATTATATCTGAGTGTTGATATTAGACACAAAATTTCTTTTTTTTTCCTAAATGATCCACAAAAGCCTTCAAGGAGTTAAAAACAAAAATCATTTTTTTAGTTCCTCTGGCTTCAAGACTGATACTTAGCCAAGATCCAACCCTAATAATCATCCAAATGGCTGTCAGTGAAATAGTTATTATGTACTCTGGCAGCCCGGAGGCAGTTTTGAGCAATGTTGTTATAACATTATGTTATAATTATGCCAGACCTTGTTTCCTGCACATCTCACAAATGCTTATCCATCACCAGGAGGATGTTAGCTAACTATCACTCTGAACAAGCTTGGACAAAAGGAATAATAGCGGTAACTTCTGACAGAATATATAGCTAAAGTTCGAGAATATTTTACCAGTTAAATATTTTCTTACAGGCCAGTTACACTGGGCTGCATTTCCAACTTTTGCTGTTCTGCCATTGATTTCTGTCCAGAATGATGTCACTTGCTTCTATACCTTTCAGCCTAAAGACTTATGGGCTGGGTGTGTAGTTCACTGGCAGAACCATGTGCCAGGCCCTGGGGTTCAATCCAAAGTATCAAAAGACAAAAGAGACTTTGAACTGATGGGGAAAATTCTTTCAGGTCCTATCTCCCAGACAGGCACCTAAATCCCACCCCATCTCCCACAAGAATGAAACTGCTTAATCATCCCTGTCTCCCTCTCCCCCTCCCTCTTTTTTCCCTCTCTCTCCCTCGCTTCCTATCCTTTCTTCCCTCCTTTCCTCTATTTCTTCACCTCTTTTTTCTCTCCCTTTCTCTCCTCTTCTATTTTTCCACTGGAGTAGAGATGGGGATCAGGGAGGCTATGCTATGGTCACAGATCTGTGGTCTTAGCCAGACCAAATGGACCTCCGATTCCCAGTGGAATCCAGGAAAGTTGTGAGGGGAAAACTCTGGAGGGAACAGTCTCAGTTCATAGGTAGTAGGTTGGTAGGTTTGTGGTGTTTTCCTTTGCAGGCTGGGTTTCTAAGCAGGTTTTCATTACCTCCAGCTGAAACTTGCTAAACATGTTTTTCTGACCATGTTATTGTGTTGGTATTTTTCTGGGTGTATTGTCCTAGGTTTGAATTTCATGGTTTATTATTCTTTTTAACTACAGCTCAGTGGGAAAATGTAGTCAGTGTGCCTTTTAAATGTAGGGATTTCCTGCCAGTGACTTGTGTGAAAGAATATCTTACCAAGATTTGGATTAAGATAGAAGAAGCAAGGTTTTAAAGTTGACATTTACATGTAGCAAAAAAACAACAAAAAGTTTTTTAAAAAAATTTTTTTAATAAGATATCCATAACCTTTTGGTCCAGACAATAATTACTTGAGATTTACCTCTTAAAACTAGCCTTACAGTTTCATATGCTCCATCTCATATGGGGCAGATTTAGAACAGTTTGTTTCTTTAGTCAATTCCATTAAGGATGACCTTTGAGAGCTTATTTTTAATGAGCACCACATGATCTTTCTGGAATAATAACTTCTGAATACTATTCATTCTATCTTCCATGAAGGGGCCACAGAAAAAGGCTTAGGGTGAGGCCTTTTTTATGTATTAGAAGTGTTACATGAGACTTCCCCATTAAAACAAGAAATGTTAAACAAAAGAAAACCATAATATATTTGGATTTAGGGCTTGGGTTTTACTGTTGTTTTCTTTTGTTTAGTATTTTAGACAGAGTCTCAAGTAGCCAAAGCTGACCTTGAACTTCTGATCCTTCTTCCACCTCCCAAATGTTGAGAACAAACTTGTTTAAATTGAACTTTTACAAGTGAAAGAACTTGAGAATTGAAGACATAAAGACCTGAGAAAATTTGCATTTCTCTTTCTCTCTGAGACAGAATCTCACTATGTAGCTTAGGTAGGCCTTGAACACGTAATCTTGCCTTGTTCCATCCCCATTTCAGTGTGGGGATTTATAGGTATGTACAACACAAGACCCATGTTTATACTTAAATGTAGCACAATAACATAAAACTATAACTAAACAAAATGATACAAGCAAATGGCACGTTCTCTCATGAGGAGGACTCCAACAAGTCCTGTTCATTCAGATTTTTCTTGCTCTTTATGTAGTATTCTTTTTTCCTGGGTATAGACTAGTATCCCTTCTAAAATGGAAATGTTATATCTATCTATCTATCTACCTACCTACCTATCTATCTATCTATCTATCTATCTATCTATCTATCTATCTTTGACACAGGGTCACACTGTGTAGTCCTTGGTGGCAGGCCTGAAACTTAGAACTTGTTTTGTAGACCAGTCTGGCCTTGAACTCACAAAGATCTGCTTACCTTTGCTTCCTTGAATGCTGAAATTAGCCATTTGTGCCACCACATCCAGTTTTACATTCATTTGGTTTTGTTGAAGTGATGGTGGAGTAGATGGGTTAGGGTTATGCCCCAGTATACATGTGAAAGACAGAGAAAAACTTGTGGGCCTTTCTATCATGTAAATTCTGGTGATCAAACTCAAGCTGGTAGGCTCAGTAGTAAGCTTCCTTACTCTCCAAGTCATCTCACCAGCCCTAGAATGAGAATCTTATGACCCTAGTGTAGGTTTCTGGCCCAGACTTTTGGGCCTTGACCAGACGTTTGACCATCAGTCTGGCAGTCCAGCAGTCTGGCAGACTCACAGAGACACACAGACACTTACATTAATTTTATGCTGATTGATCCAGGGCCCAGGCATAATGCTTGCTAACTGTTGCTCTTAAACTAACCCAATATTCTTATCTTGTTCAGCCATGTGGCTTGTACTTTTTCTCAGCAGCATTTCAACTTCTTTCCTCTGCGTCTCCTGGCATCTCTGCTTCGTCTCTGCTCTGCTCTGAGATGTTCTCAGAGTTTTCTTAGACTGGTAGCCCTACCGATGCTTCCTGTCTGCTCCTGGCCAATCAGCTTTTTTATTAAACTAGTAGGAGGGACAAATATTTACAATGTACCATGATCCCACTACACCTTGACATTAGCCAAGATTATGTCAGAGATTGTGTTCATGGCCAGTTCTTCCGCATAGAAACAGAATTCAGAGTCTAGGTTTAATGGCTGGCTTTATGAGAAAGGGTTTTCATTTATCTACCTCATTTTGGGAAGGAGAGATTCTACCTTCTATGTCCTGCCTTAAAAGGAAAGAGGATCAGGAGAGAGAAGGATATGAAGTCATAAAGTGCCTTCACTTTTGAAGTCCTTCTGACTTGAGTCATTGTCTCACTTCTTTCATTCTACTTTCATCATTGAACGTGTCCCAGTGTGAGTACTTGGGAAATTCCCAAATTAGCATTTGCTCTGCTAGATAAGGAACTCCATGAAGTCAACCATCCTGTCAGTTTTAGGGTAGGTGAGATGGCTCAGCAGATAAAGGTGCTTGCTGTCAAGCTCAATGACTTGCCTTCTATCCCAAGGACCCTCATAGTGGAACAAAAGAACCACTGCCTATTGCTGGTGAACAGGCACACATGCAGACAAATCACCCATATACTTTAAATAAATAAATAAACAAACAAACAAATAAATATTTTTAAAAAGAATTATGTCAGTTTTAGGTCAATTCTTTTTTATAAGTTTTATTTATTTTTGAATGTATGTTTGTTTGCATTATTTATAGGTACACTATGTGAATGACTGGCACTGGTAGTCTGCTCTCCTGAAATTAGAGTTGTAATAACTCATGTGGGTGCTGGAGCCAAACCTGGGTCCTCTAGAACAGCAAATAAATTTAACCACTGAGCCATCTCTCCAGCCTTTGTTGAGTGGAGAGAAAGCTAACATTTTTGCATAACGTTAAAAACTTGGCTTGCTGTTTATTGGCTTATTTATACATATAGTTCAGGTTGGCCTTTAATTCACTATGTAGCTTAGGCTGTCCTTGCATTATTGATTCTTCTGCCTTAGCTTCCCAAGTACTAAAATTGGATATATCCAATACTACGCCAAGCTCCCAAAGGGAATTTTAAATAGTCAAATCTATGTGAGATGTTAAGTCATGTATGAAAAAAAATTGAATGTAATTGAAATAGTACAATTATTACATTAAGGCAAGACTTCCATTTGGTGGTATTAGGCCACATTCAGTGATAGAGAAGTTACTTTCTATGGTAGCTCTAAGGATTGTTTCAAAGTTCTATTTATTGGCAGATTCAGTGAATTTGAAAGTTGAAAGCTGTCTCTCTGTTGTTTCCACTTACCTAGTTATGCCCTTAATTCTGGAGCATCCTTTTACCCATGGAGCTGGCTTTTGATGACTCAAAGAGATTCAGTCCTTCACTGACTGTTCATTAAATATAATTTCCTTTGAAGAACTCCATTCCCTGTCTTAATTAACTCCTCTTCCTTAACTCTTAGCTTTCTCTTTTCTTTTAAACAATATTTCTTTATGTAGCTCAGGCTGGCTGAAAACTTGTGATCTTCCTGTCTCTGCCTGCCTGAGTACTAGGGTATGTGCCACTAAACATAGTTTAATTCTCAGTTTAATTAAGACATTGATTGAGTCCCTCCCTGTCCCCTTCCATGCCTTTTTTAAATGGTGCTGAGGATTGAATGCAGATCATCTTGTATATTATGGTAGACCTCTAGCACTGAGGGGAACACCCAGCCCTTGTATGTCCATTTCTAAATGGAAAAAGGAGGAAATGCAGAGGGTTGAAAGCACAGCCTTTCTTACATAGCAGAACAAGAAGTCAGAAATGCTTGGGATAGATTTTAAATCCTGATCACACCACTCTAGTTACATACTTTGTTTGGAAAGTGATCTTCAGGTAAACTTAATTTTTTTTCAAAACAGACTTTCTCTGTTCAATATCCTGGCTGTCCTGGAATTTACTCTGTAGACTGACTAGGCTGACCTTCAACTCACAGAGATCCACCTGCCTCTGTCTCCTTAGTTCTGGGAGTAAAGGAGTATGTTACCATTCCTGGCTTAAACTTAATTTTAAAAACAATTGTATACAAACTGAGTCAGCATGATTTCATCAAGTGAGCCCCCTTTCTGCTTTATAACACATTAGCAGTTCTGATTTCTGTTAAGGAAATAGTGTCCTCAGAACACCAACAATGCTTTGCCTTTGTTTGACTACCAAAGATAAACGAAAAAATAAATGCAACTTATATTTGGAGAATGCTATATCAAATATGTTCTCTGGATTATTTAGGGTAGTAAGGGATTTTTTGTGCTGATTAAAAACATTTATTATCATTATAACCATTATTGCTAATTTGTGACACTGATGATAAAAACAAGGGTCTGGCAAATGCTAAGCAAGCACTTCATTATTTCTTTTCTAAGAAATGTTATATTATATCATAGTTATTAGTGTGTGTGTCTGTCTGTATGTATGTATGTATGTTTGTATGTCACTGTGTGTTCTGTGCCGTGACACATGTGGGAGGTCAGAGGACAACTTTTTGGATTTGGTACTCTTCATCCATCATATACCTTCTGGGGAATAAACTCAGGTTACCAGGTTTGGCAACAAGTGCTTTTATCTGTCACATGGCTGACCCTTAACTGATTTAAAACAAACAAACAAACAAAACGTATTTATACACAAATATTTTTCAAGTAGGTTTTAACTCACACTGTTGCATTCTTGTGTACCTTTTTGTTTTCTGTCACAGAACCCTACATCATAATCTATGTATTCCCTTCTGCCCTTCCTGATCCAAGACTGGGGTGGCTGCTAGGGGAACAACCCCAGTTTCCTCAGTATGGGCTCATAAACAACATCTCAATGACTTCTGAGGAAGGTCTTCGTCATTTGTGTTTTTTTTTAAACAAAGTCTCAAGCAAGATGAGAGAACTCTTCAAGGCTTAGGCAGATGAAAGAGAAAGAGTTTTAAAAATCAAATCACATGATTTGCAAGCAAGGCAAAAGGGCAGTGAAATACAAGAAAACAGCTGAGCTATGAGAAGTCACAGAGAAACTAGGAGTGGTGAAGAAAGAATTAGGCAACGTGAATATTTCCATTTTATTGTCACAGGGATCAGTATGACAATTTCCTTGGAGAATCTGTAGACAGTTGCAGGTTGTTTGCATTTTGTATTGTTTGTTTGGTTTTATCAGATAGTTTGAATTTTTAGTGTTCTGTATGGAAAGAAAATAAGTAAAATGTCAAATGTCCAAGCCTATAGTAGCTTGAGCCTGTGTCTAACATTTTTCCTGTGTTTTACATTTGCAAACCTCCTTGCTGCCTTAATAGTATCCTAATAGTACAATTAGCCATGATATTTTGTTCTTCTCCATAGCCATCTATTTTTGGCTCTTGACCCAGGTCTAGAGAACAGAGGCATTTAAGGAGCCCACAGCTCCCATTGTTTTGCCATATTCCTTGTTTTGACTGGGTGCTCCCTGAAAAATGCACCTGAAGTGAGGTGTACTATGCCACCTCATTAAGATGACATAAGGATTACTTTGGCCTAGTGTGGATATTTATAGATATTTAGTAAATCCTGGGATATCAGGGAGACCACACAGTCAAATCCTAGGTAGACAACTCAGGAAATTCTTGATCCTTGAATACAAGGATAAACAGCTGAGTCAATCACACACACCTTTAATCCCAGCACAGGGAAAGCCGAGACTGGTGACCTTCACCCTTAATCCCACAACTCCAGAGACAGAACTTCTTCTGTTTCTGTGAGTTCAAGGGTACACGTCTTTAATCCTAACCTGGATGGAATAGGGTATATAAGGCCTCGTAGAAACCCAGCAGGAACAGAAGCAACAGGCAGAAGAGACCAGGAGTGAGGCTGAGAAAGTTGCAAGACAGTTTGGTGAGAATTGACTGTGGTGCTTTTTCTCTCTGGTATTTCAGTCTTCCCTCAATATTTGGCTCAGAGTCTTTTTTTCATACAACCCAAAGTTGTGCTACTACAGTTTAGGGCACCTGAAAAACAGCAGATCCAAGAAGTTTTTTTAAATTTCTGCTTTCACCCTAAAAACATGAGGGAAAACTTCAGGTGGAAAGACATTTTTGTTACATTTTTCCACGGGGAAACCTAGTCAGGGTAATTCTAAGGAAGCACACTTAAAATAATTACCTTCCTTTAGCCTTCTATATAATGTAGTGACTTTTCCATAAGAAAGATCAACCCAGCGAATGATCACATTGATTTTTTTTTACAACATCTCTAGGTAATTTATTTGTTCCCTTCCAAGGAGCTCCCATCATGACATATGAGATTTATCTGATGTTTCTATGCTCATCTGTGAATTTCTTGCAAGCCAAGTTAATGCTCAGACCAAGCTGGGATATCTAAGAGGAGAGAGTATTTATTTTGATTCCCTCCACTAAGCTGTCAACACAGGTAGGAATCAGAGCTTAGTCAAGCCCTGTGACGTCAAGGGACGTTGTGATGCTTGTCCTGTCAGGAACTCTGATCTCTTCTAAGTCCTTGGCCACCCCCACCAGTCCATTAGCTCCTTCAGGCCTCAGCGATCATTCCCACAGATTGAAACACTGTTTAAACTGCTTGATGTTTATGCTGTGTGTGTGAGTGTATTTATGTATGTATGTTCAAATGGAGGGCAGATTTTAGTAGGTATCTTTCCATATCCCACTCTATTTTATTTTATTTTTTGACACAAGTGTCTCTCTGTGAACTTGGAACTCATCAACTTAACAAGATTAGCTATTCATTGAGCCTTAGGGAAGGAACCTCCTGTCTCTATCTCCCCAGAACAAGAATTACAGATGCACACCACCATGCCTGGCTTTTTACATGGGTGCTAGAAATCAAAACACAGGTATTCATGCTTTTTGGATGAGCACTTTACTGAACCATAATTTCAGTCTCTCATATTTATAACAGGATTGAATGGATATAAACTTTCTCCCCATCTGAGTTCTAAAAGAGCTCTCTAGTAGGGTACATTGTGTTTTATTCTTTTCTTTTTTGTATGGTGCAAGCCTGGTATGTAGTTTGGAGAGTACTAGAGAAGATCTGATAAGTTCATCCAAACCCCTTACCCCTCTCTCATTTGTGTGTGTGTGTGTGTGTGTGTGTGTGTGTGTGTCCTTACTCTCTCTTCTGCCTCCTTTTTCTTCTTTTTCTTGGACAGGGCCACACGGAGTCAAATGTCTTGAACTCACTATGTATCTTATGATAATCTTCAGCTTCTAATTCTCTTGTCTTTATTTCCCAAGTGCTGAGATCACAGGCATACACCACCATGCCAAGCTATTGGGGTACTTAATTTTATTTTCAGACTGTATCTTCCTATGTCAATAGGGTTGGCCTCAAATGCTTTCTTCTCCTCTGACTTCAGTCTCTGGATTATTTTCTTTTAATAAAAAGTACAATAAGGCTAAAATTTTTCTATAATAGTTGGTAGATGAGTGTTCTCAAGTTATGTACTATAACTTGGTTATAGTAAAAGGAAAAAAAGGGATAGATGTTCTGGATTGAGAAATACAGAAATACTACTGTGTTTTAGTGGTTGGGGTCCAAAAGAGCTAGCAGGATCCAAAACATTTTCAGTCTCTCTAAGGAAGATCATATCCAGTAATAGGTTGTAAGGAAGCCCTTAAGCAAAAAAAGGTAATTGTTTACTGAACAGCATTTACTATACATGTTTTGTTATCTCATTTTACCTATATAATCAGCTTCTGAGGTTCCAGTTTATGACCCTGGAATTTTGACCTGAATTATGAATTGAAACTAACCCCTAGATCCAAATTCCACACAAGAAAACAGTTGCCCATAGCTCATTCTTTTTACCATTTCTTCTCCACCAACAAGCAAATGTGTATCCTATCACATTTAGAGTCTGGAGGATAAGGAGCATTCAATATCAAAGACTTATATGCTATATAAAGTGGGCCAAGTTAATCATTTAAATTTCATCAAATAAATTTTCTAAGCAGCAAAATATATGTATTTTAGCAAAGCAAAAACTAACTTGCAGTTCAGAGAGCAGCAGGTCAACCTTGACATCTTGGCTGGTGAAGGACAACCTCCATGCAGGACACAGTAGGTGCTTGGACAAGTCAGTGGACTAGGACCTTCCAAAACCAGCGTTGTGACACCAAATAGGATGGTTGTCTGAGCTTTTCATTTACTTTTATTTTATGTGTGCATTTAATTCCAAAGTGAGGAAAAAAAAAAAACAGGAAATGAAGTCAGTTAACATCAAGGAGACCAGGAGGCAAACTGAAAAAAAAAAGAACAAAAAGAGTAAACACTTCAATGAGTCACAGCCGTTCAGCACTCAGCGTGGGAACTAGGAGACACCCCAAGGGAGAATAGAATTGGAGTTCTTTGAAGAGTAGCAACCTCTATAGAAATGGGAGCGTGCAGCCATGTACCACAGTAAAGCCAGTCAGAGGATCAAAATGATTTTGTTTGTGTAAATTAACTTGGGAATGTGTTGATCAGCAGCTCATGTATATTATCCATTCACTCTTTGTTGTAGAGAGAATGATCCTTAAGGGTCGTCATTATTAGCCTTATGATGTTGCAAATGCTACAGATTATATGGCTCTACAACTTGGAATCAAAGTTTGTGTGTTGTTCTTTAGTAAAAATGGTGTGGTGGCGCACTGATTGGTATCACATGTGAAGATGTATATATACATATATTCCTAAATATAATCTTCTCAGTCCATATAATGTTACTTTTTTCAGGACTGATCATTTGGTATTGGAAAACCAATTCCGGTACTCTTTCTTGGTGAAGATCACCTCTTCTGCTCCCAGCTTTCTTCAGTTGCTTGTGTGGGGGTGAGTTTGGCATGTCTATTGGAGTAGTCATGTTGGTGAGATTCTTTCAGAGTAGCTTCTGATGCTACTAGGTGACATAACTCACAGTAAACTCTTTGGTCTTGTGGTTCTTACAATCTTTCCATCCATTCTTCTGCAAAAAAAAAAAAAGATAAATTTTAAATTTGTTACATTGGGTCAATAGTAGAAAATGGTAGCAATTTTCTATCTGAAGCTAAGTAAGTCTAATACTTGGGGACTGATGCTCAGTTCCATCCCACCTTTCAGAGATTCTCTTATTATTCAGGTGCTGTGTGGATATCAGACTAAGAACAATTTTTATGTTATTATATATGTGTTTTGTTGACACAAGATCTGATTTTTTTACTCTTAAAGAATATTGTCTTAAGTTGAAAATGGATTTTTTTTTCATACAATAAATTCTAATTATGGTTTCTCCTTTTCTATCCCCAGATCATAACAATTCCTCATACAAAGAAAAGTTATAGAAACAAAATTAGAAACCATAACATATAAACAAAAGATCTGTAAAGAAAAAATGCTTACACAAAGCCTTATGAATCAAAAAGCTCCAAAAATAGCATTGAATTTGTTTTATATTGGCCATCTAGTGCTGGGCATGTGGCCTGACCTTAACTCTGGTTTAGTACACTTAGTGACTGGTTTGTACACTTAGTGAGACTCCACTGGAGAAAACAAATATTTCCTTTGTGAGCACTCAGCAATTGGAAATAGGTTCTGGGTTCCAACAGGGGCTTGTGTCTACACTGCCTGTTAGCACTGGGAGCCCATCTAGCTTAGACTTGAGCAGGCTGTGTGCATGCTGTCATAGTCTCTGAAGTTCTTCTGTGTGTCAGTTCTGTTGTGTCTCAGAGGCTTTGTTTCCTTGGTGTCATCCATTCCCACTGACTTTTACTCTTTTTCTACCTCCTGTTTTGCAGGCTTCCCTGAGCCCTGAGGGCAAGGACTTGATGGAGATATCCTATTTAGGACTGGGTGTTTCAAGGTCTCTCACTCTCTGCACATTGTCAAGTTATGATCTGTTTTTTCTTATCTGCTGTAGAAGGAAGCATCTCTGATTATAGCCTATAATCTATGAGTATAGCAGAATGTCATTAGGAGTCACTTTATTGTAACATTTCTTTAACAGAACATTAGTATTTAGTTTTGCTTTACATAGAGGGCCTACCTAGGTGCTGGGTTCCATTTCATGAAATGGGACTTAATCTAATTAGATATTTGTTGGTAATTATCTCAACTTTTGTACCACTATTGCAGTAGCACATAGCATAGGCAGGTAGGTCACCATGTAGATTGCAGGGCTTGTAGCTGGTTTGGCATTAACCTTTTTCCTTTTATAGTGTGCAAAGTACCTTCCAGTACCATGAACACTAGTCAGTAAGGGTGAAGGCTCTATATGGATTTCTCCATTGTCAACGTTATATAGGTGTTGAACAATTTGTATTTTTAGCTGAATTCAGATTCAGATTTAGAGCTCTGAGTGAGCATAGCACATGTCTCTTGGCAATCTGTTTATAGTGGGGTTTTTTTGGTTTCCTTCATTCTTTTTTATCAAAAGTTTAGCATATTCTTCATTCTCCTTATTTTTCTTAGTGGAGTGTTTCTTCAGATCAGTATGTTGACATTTGTGTTTCAGGATACCTGTAAAAACAAGATTCTGAATCATGGGTGGTTTTGTCCTGGACTTCTTACTCTCTTAATTCTTGCAGCCTATAGTCAGACATCCTTTACAAAGATTGAAAAGATTTTGTATTCTGTTAGTTCTTTTGGCCCTCAACCACTCAGGCATAGTAATATCTTTTAGTTCAAAAATCTCTCAGATCTCCTGTGTAAATTGGGATCATACTGGGGAGGGGGAGCAAGAGGAGATGAGAAGACAACGCAAGAGAATGGGGGTAGCAACAAAGAAGGAAAGCAAAAAAGTGGGTATTTTGATAGAGGGAACCATTGTGGGGTTAGAGAGAAACCTGGTGCTAGGGAAACACCCAAGAACCCACAAGATGAGCCCAGCTAAGATTCCAAGAAATAGTGGAGAGGGTGCCTAAACTGGCCTTCTCCTGTTATCAGATCTATAACTAAACACTGGGTAGAGCTACCGATCCAGCTGAAGAGAGGGTGGAGAAATTACATGAGCAAAGGGATCAGGATCATGATGAGCAGACCCATAGAGTAGTCTGTCTAGTGCTATTGGAGCTCACAGACTCTGAAATGAAAGCTGATGAACCTTCATGGAATGGATCTAAACCCTCTCAGTGTAGATGATAGTTAAATAGCATGGGCAGTGTGTGGAGCCTCTTTCACTTGGACCACAGTTTATTCCTGGTGCATGAACTGACTTTTTAGAGCCTGTACCCTGCAGGGAAACACCTTTCTCAGCTTTGATAATTGGGGGAGGGACTAGTCCTACCTCAACTAAATATGCCAAGACTTAATTGACTCACCTTGGGATTCCTTGCTCTCTCTGGATAAGGGAAACGGGGTGAGGAAAGGCTGTGGGAAGACTGGGAGAAGGGGAAGGAGGGATAGCAGTGGTGGGTATGGGAAAAACGTTTTAATAAAAAAAATTTAAAAAATAAACTCTGTATGTGTGTGTTTTAATTTTACACACTAACCAAGTTCAGAACACATTGGCATTTACAGTGCTTCTTGAACAGACTGATGCTTCTTTTCTCCTTGATTTAGAACAAGAATACTCCTTACTCAGCAGCAGAAACTCTCTTATATGGAACAAGACCTTGATTCATGGAAGAACCACTACAGATTCAAAATACACACAGCCCTTTCACTCTTCTCCCAGAGCATCAGCTCCATCTGCAACCATGTGTTTCTCATAAAAAGTATAAACCCTGTGCTTATTACTCCCTTCACTAAGTTTCTGACATCTGGTGGCTGAAAAGGAGATATTCAGGTTCTTTTTAATGTAACTTATGGCCTGTCAGGTATCATGAAAAAGTAGGAACAGCTTTAAAAATAGCTTCAGATGATTCAAATCTATCCAACCCACTTAAGGATGCATTATTCCAGTCCAGAAACCTAAACTTCAGATAATATCAACTAATGTATGCATTCTTTCTTTGTTAGAAAACAATATGAAAGAAATAGTCATGGTTGTCATGAAAGTAGTTCCATACCTCTTACCTTGTACAGAAATGAGTTCAAGTCAGGAACAGTAGCTCATGTTTATAATCTCAGCACTTGGGTGAGTGAGTCAAGAAGATGGCTGTAAATGTGAGGGTAGCCTTGGTTACACAGTGACTATCAGGGCAATATGGGTTATAGAATAAGACTCTGACTCTGTATCAGTATGTTTAAGTGAAGTTGTTTATAACATGACACAGGAGGTAAAGGTAACAATCAAGCCTGACAACCTGAGTGCTGTCCTGGAAACCCACAGAATGGAAGGAAAGCAGTGACATCTGAAAGTTGTCCTCTGATCTCCACTTGTGTACTTAACATGCATGCATTCATATCCACATGCAAAAATAAATAAACAAAGCAATTTTAAAATGTGTAGTTTTTAAAGGACTGAGTATATAGCTTAGTGATGCAGTACCTGCTTATAATAGGCAAGGCCCCAAGTTTCATCTCCAGCACTACAAAAAAACATGACAACTTTTATATTATGTGTTCTTTACTATAGTAAGAAAAGAAATCTTGGTTTTAAGTATCAGAAACAGAATCTTGGTATTTTAAGGGAGGAAATTTTAGAAACACTATTATATAAGCTACTTTCAAGTACTCTGTGAAGGGTGGCTATCCAAACTCTGACAATAAGGGAAGTCAAAGGCTGGTAAAATGGCTCAGCTGATCTGACACTTGCCATCAAGCATGATGATTCAAGTTACATCCTCAGGGTCCATATGATGAAAGTATAAAATTGACTCCTGGAAAGTGTCCTGGCATGTGTCACAGGCATACAACCATACACACACAGAGAGAGAGAGAGAGAGAGAGAGAGAGAGAGAGAGAGAGAGAGAGAGAGAGAGAGAGAGAGAGAGAGACCACACTACATTACAGTAAATAAATAAATAAAGTAAATGTGATTTTTAAAAAAAACACGGAGCACTGTGAACTTCGTTGCCTTGACTGGGAAGCATCCTGTGATGAATGGTCAAATATCCTTAAAACAGAAACACACACACACACACACACACACACACACACACACACACACACACATACACAGAGGAAGCATAGTTTTAAGGGTGCTAAAGGTTTGGACAGGGATGGAGCATGCTCTTTTGGGGGATTAAAAAAGTCGTGCAATCAAAAATTATAAAACTGGAGGAGGGCTCACCAGTGGGCCTCAAAGATACTCAGCATTTTCATCTGTGTCTTTAAAAATGATATTGTTAGCATGTCCAAGCTGCAAACCACAACCACTGAAGAGCTTGGGATGTGAGACACCTTGGAATAGCATCTTGGAGCCCATTCTCTCCAGAGGAACACCTGACCCAGTCTTGATGTTGGGGTGAGGAAAGCAGATCTGTCTGGAGTGGATGCTGAACTAAGCCACCTTGGGACCTCCTGCCCTTGCTGGGGAGGAGATAAGGAGATGGGGAGAAGAGAAAGTGACTGGAAGGTGTGGGAGGGGGAAGGGAACTTGAACAAGGATATACACAGATAAAAAAATATGACTTTAGTCATAAAAAAATAAAGAAAGAAAATTGACACCTTTAAGTAAGCATGATTTGCCTCTAAGATACTATAAAGCAATCGAGAATCATCCACATTTATTATGCTTTGAATTTACTTTACATAAAATTATAATTTATAGTGTTCCTTATAAGTCCTCTCTGCCAAACAGAATCTCTTATCGATTAGTTGTGAATCTGATCCATTATCTCAGAATTATTATTATATTAAATTTCAAAAATCAAAAAAATAATATTGTTTCATTCTGTTTCATTCACCTTGGCTTGCTGGAACTCACTACAGAGACCGGGCTGGCCCCAAACTTAGAGAGATCTTTCTGCCTCCACCTTTGTATCTGCCTCTCAAGTGGTGGGAGTTAGAGACGTGCATCATCAAGCCTGGCTTTCATAATGTAATTTTTATTGTTTCTTTTTGGTGGGAGCTAAAAATGAAGTCTGATTCACATAGATTTTTTCCCCAAAAGTTATACAAAGGGAAGTAATAGTGCCGACTGTGAGAATTAAAGTAAAAATCAGATCTCAGACCTACCAGCATAACCACTGGGAACAATGAACAATAACCATGACTCTGATGAAATTCATTTCTCGGCTGGAGACATTGGGCCGGTGTTTCTCTTGCTCTATTCTTAGTTCTAAATCAAGCTTTGGGGAAACAGCTCTCATCAGTTTGAAACAATGGATATTCATCCTGCATGCCATATATGTTCTGGCTCTCAATGTAGTGTAAATGTCATGATCTCTTTTTTTCTTCTACAAGTTATGACAGAGATTTCCATTCAGTGAGAACATCACAGTCACAGCAGAGTTAGGAACATCTATTGATAGAGTTATATTAGGTGGGCCACACAGGCCTTGAGATAGAAATGGTACAGTTGAAGTATAAACTGTAAAAGAAGGTCCACATTTGGGGAATATCTGAATCCTGCCCCAACAGCCTTGCAAGCTTAAGCCACTTGCAGGTTACAGTGGAACCAGGGAAGACAGACAGGGCACCCTCATTTCCTTTCTGCAATAACTTCTACCTTTGGGAAAATAACTGATTAACAGAATGTGTGGGTGTACATGATACAGTCTACCAGAAAGTGCTATCCTACAGGAAATTTATTTTGTCCAAAGAAGCAGAAAGTTCATGGTGGTTCCAACTTTGACCATAATTATGTTCAGAGTAAACAGTCTTTGGAGTTCAGGGATGAAACTCAGTGGGAGGACACAGAATGTGTTTCTCAGTGAAAAAAAGACCAAGGGGAAAAATCTTGGGAAGACTGAAATGCTAGATATATTCTGCACTGTGACATTTTGAAAGCTGAAAGTCATGCCCTAGCTACCTTTTGATCTTCAGTGACATTCAGAATATAATTGTTGACTGAATAAGACAACTACTTTTGTTGCCTATATCCACACCACATTGAAAGCAACTCTGGATTGTCTGCTTAAGTGAATTGGATTTCCCACAGAGCAGGCCCTTGTTGGCTATCATACTCTTGTGATACAGGTTATAGCTACCTACTCTGCAGTGTCTTTCTAAATTAAAAGAAATCCAAGCCTTTACTCAGTGTATTGATTCCCAGTGAGAGCAATACATTTCACCTAGGTAAAGTTACAGTCAATGAGTAAATTAAAGTATTTGGTGGAATTTTGGAGACATTTTAGAAGGGAGACAACATGTATTTCTTCCTCTTTTCTTTCATTCTTCTTCTTGGAAGCAAGATGGTATGGCTAGATTTAAGCTTGAAAGAATAAGGACCAACCCTGTAGATGACAGTGTGGGAAGCTCAGAGGAAATTGAGTCCTTTGTGTCCTTGGAGCTATCATATTATCTCTTGGTGGCTTATTTACTAAGTTTTATTTAAGATGCAGGCCTTTTCTTTGTAAGTACTAGTTTTAAAAAAGGTTTATTTATTATCTATAACAGTGTTCTGTCTGCATGCATGCAGGCCAGAAGAGGGTGCCAGATCTCAGTACAGATGTTTGTGAGCCACCATGTGGTTGCTTGGAATTGAAATCAGGATGTTAGGAATCAGAGTCAGTGTTCTTAACTACTGAGCCCCTGTAACTACTAGTTTTAGGGCTTACTGTACTACCCCTAACCTTAATTCAATCAGATACAACTGCAGCTTTGGAAAATATACAACTAGTGGAGATATCTCATCCCCTTAAGTCCTTCTCTCCTTTCTCTTTTCAAAGTTATCAAACAGCCTAGTTAGAGTATGAGTTCTATGTATCCCCAAAGCATCCCAAATTGGACTGCCTTTATACAAAACTCTCTTCTCTATTCTATTTTACTATATCCTCTCCTATCCTATCCTATGCCATCCCATCCCATCCTACCCAAATCCATTTCATCCTATATCATCCCATCCCACCTCACCCCACCCCATTGTATCCTACCCTATCTATCCTACCCTATTCCAACCTACCCTACTCTACTCTACCTACCCTACCTTACTCCACCCCACCCCACCCCATCCCACCGCACCCCACCCCAACCCATCTCATCCCATCCCATTCCATCCCACCCTATCGTATCGTATCTTATCCTTCCTGTCCTGTCCTGTCCTGTCCTGTCCTATCCTATTTTATCTACACTACCCTACACTAACCTATCCTAGCCTATTTTATCCTATCTTATTTTGTGGAGTATCCACCAGAGATGACTGCTCAGACATAGGTTTAAGCCAATAGAAAGTTTTTATTAGCTCACTGGTGACTACACATTGTGTTTAGGATCTCAGTGCAGCCCTGAGCCTTTCTTATGGTTAGTGATTAAGTACAAATCCCATTTCTAGGGTTGACATACTTTAGTTAACAATATCAGTTAGCCAAAGCAGAACCTTGGCACCTTGGGACCTCCTGCCCTTGCTGGGGAGAAGATAAACTGATGGAGAGAAGAGTGAGTGACTGGGAGGGGTGGAAGGGGGAAGGGAGCCTGAACAAGAGAATACATGGATAAAAAATATGACTTTATTCATAATGAAAAAAGAAAAAGAAAAGAAGTCAAAAAGCAAGGTTAGTACATTTAGAGACTTTCCCAGAACTATGGACTTTGACGAATTTGGCCTTTTTATTTTAGCGGTGGTACAGTTGACAGGCTGAGTTTTATACCCTGAAGAGGACTTATATCATGGAATCGGTTGTGTTAAGGTCTAGGGACCTACTAAGGTCTGAGATCTTGTTACATTCTCTCACCTTCTCAATTTCCTTCATTTTTTAATTTTTGTTTTTTTCCTTGGTGCTATGTTTGGACCCAAAGCTTTTCCCATAGTAAAAAATGTTTAGCTACTGAGCTACATCCTCTTGTTATATTCTCATAACACCTTCATGGTCGTTTAACCTGTCTGGCAGTCTTCAATGTCTAACTGACTTTCTGTGCTGCTTCTAGAAATTGAAGCAGTGTGTTGGTGCTTATCCATAATTTCCCTTGCTTGACTTTTTTTTTGCTTATCTTATTTCATTATTACAGTTATATTGTAGGTACTAAAATGCAATGTGAATATAGTTTTTTAATATAATGACACACATATTTATAATAAAGGGAATTTTGTTTGCAAAAATACTGATATTTTGTATTTGCTCTAATTAATTTGTATGTCTTCTAATTAATTCACAACTGAAAAGACAACAAATAAATTCAATATCACTGCTATTGTTAATGAAAAGGCTATGACATTTTTTGTAGACCTTCATTTTTCTCTCAAATGAGAGGAAACCTATAATGTTACAATAAAAATTTATAACTATATTCTTTACTATATCCTGTAATCATATCAATAACTCTGAAGAAGCTTCTGCACTCAGTGATGATACAGAGAATTAATATGCACCAGAAACCAAAACAGAATGTGAACCTCAGACAATCAAATGTATATTTTTTCTTTGTCATGAAAAAGATTATATTTTGCTTGACTTTTTTTTTTTACTCCAGGTCTCCAGGTCTGAGTTTGTCCATGTGGTAAGCAACATGGATAGTTAGAAATTGAATGACTTTGAGGCTTAATCAGAGGTGTAAGGAAAGAACACATGCATTCTCCAAGTGTGTAATACAGAACCCATTCCTAGGAGACAGAATGAATAAGGAAAATTTGGAGACATGTGAGTGGAACATAGAAAATGACTTGTTGAGGTCACAGCACTGAGACATAAATGCAGACCTTCTAGTAGGTACCTCTGTCAGTTACCTTCCAAACAGGTGTCAACAAATGTAGAAATTGTCACAGAAAGCACACAATTTTGTGTCTTAGGAGCCAACCTGTAATGGAATATGTTGGCAGAGCTAAAGCTGCAGGAAGGTTCATGAGGGACAGCATTTGGTGATGGCCTTGGGCTAAACTCTCTTCCCTTCTTACTTTGTAAACTGTAAATCATTTTATGTATAGCAATACAGTTAACTTATTAAACAACACTATAATAAAAGGATTTGATTATTTTAAGACTTTTTTCATTGTGATGTGATATGTGTGTGTTTGCATATGTACATGGATATTCAAGATCAGACAATGTCAGGTTCCCTGATGCTGGAGCTACAGGCGGCTGTGATTCACCTGAAATGGGTGTTGGGAACTGAACTCAGGTCCTCTACAAGAGCAATACCAGGTCTTAAGCACTGAGACATCTCTCTAGCCCAATAATTAGAAACAGTTTTAAACAGAAGAACAAAAGAAAAAATTTCAGGTCACAAAGCATCTATGCCCCAACAAATTTTTAAAATTACCTTTTTCTTCATTTTTTAAAAAAATTGATTGACTAATGGAATTTGAGACAGAGTCTCACCACATAGCCCTGGCTGGTTTGGAACCCACTATGTAAACCAGGCTAGTTTCAAACTCACACAGATCAATTTATCTGTCTCTGCCTGCCTGGTGCTGGGAATAAAGTCATGGGTTACCATGTGTTTGGTTTATTTTTAAAGAGTGTGTGTGTGTGTATGTGTGTGTGTGTGTTTGTGTGTGTCGGTATGTGTTGAGCATGCAGGTGCCTGCAGAGGCCAGAACATCATGTTGAATTCCCTACAGCTTGATTTTAAAAAGTGGCTCTGCCCTGTCTGATGTGAGTGTTAAGAACCAAAATCAGAACCTCTGCAAGAGTACTATGGGCTCATTCTCACTTAACTATTTCTCCATCCCCCAAAATTACTTTTTCTAAGTGATTCAATGGAAGAAATGTCCTCAGTGACTCTTTATAGTTATTACAATAATGGTCAAAGGGATAACAAAGAAAACAAAACTTTCATGATTCCTGCCTCAAAAGAACAAAAGCTGCATTATTTTGGGATGCAAAAAGGGTTCTTGCTACTTTAACATCTAGGAATTGAATTCACATATCAGAGCTAACTTTTCAACTCCAAGTCTCTGAGCAGCATGTGATGGAAAACAGAAGTGGTTCGCTGAGCATGTGCCTTCTCTTCCTGCCACAGAAGTGTCATGAGAAAGAAACAAAACGGTCTTGAAGGCACTGTTGTAGCTTCTTCCAGAGATGAGCTTCTCGTATGGGTTGCATAACTCCTTGCTACTATTTAGAAGTAAGAGGTTGGGTTCAAACTAGTGGGTGGAGAAAGGCTGTGTGGGTGCAGCTCAGTGGTTGAGCACTTGTCAAGCATAAGGTTCTGGGTTCCAGTCTACCACCGCAAATAAGTAATATGAAAAAAGAATTGAGATTTGCTGTGTTGTGCACTAAAATCACATAACTTAACGTTTACCTTTTTAGTCACTTTGTTTTTTGACAAAGTCTTACTGTGACAAAGCCCAAGCTAGCCTCAAATTCATAACCCTTCTGCTTCAGCCTCTGAGTGCTGTTATCACTACCCTGTTTGGCCACTGTAACCACTTTTGAAAATAAAACTAGTACTGAGGATTGAACTAGGGGTTTTATATATATTAGTAAAAGTGTTCCACTGACCTATATCCCTGGACCCATAATAACCATTATTTAAAAAGATTTATTTATTTTTGTTTTATGCATAGATATTTTCAGCATATATGTCTGTATACTGTGTGCATGCAGTGCCTGTGAAAGCTAGAAGATGGTATAAAATCCTTTACAACTGGAGTTTCAGAAAGCTAGGCACTATATGGGCTTTTGGGACTGAACCCAATGGCTCTTTAACCACTGAGTCATCTCTTTTTTATTAATTATCTCTTTTCATTTTATTTATTTTGCATCCTGACTAAAGTTTTCTCTCCCCCTGCCTCCCCTCTATCATCCCATCCACTTGTCCTCCACTTCTTTTCAGAAAGGGGCAGGCTTCCCAAGGGTGTCAACAAAGCAGGGCATACCAAGTAAAGGTAGCACTAAAATCCTCACTTTGTATTAAACCTGTTATTAGGAAACTACATTCACACCAGCAATATCCATCTTGTACCATTCTCTCTGTCCCTTCTTTAAGATTTTGTAATAGGACCAGCTGCTGTCTGAAGAGCGTGTCCCCACACACTCTGTAGCAGACAGAGATAAACTCTGACTGCCACAGGCCCCCAGCTGCTGCTGAGGGAATTTGCATGGCCACCCCGCCTCCAACTGAGCAAACAGATAAGGACTGGGGACCCTGAAGGACAGACTCAGACCCTGCCCAGAGGTGAGGAGGGTTCAGCAGGCCCTAGCACCTGTATCCCTGCCAGGGAGAGTTGAACTCCCCTTGGTTCCAGTTCTGGGACTGGGTGCTGTCTGAAGAGCATGTACCCACACACTCTGTAGCAGACAGAGATAAACTCTGACTGCCACGGTCCCCCCAGCTGCTGCTGAGGGAATTTGCATGGCCACCCTGCCTCCAATTGGTCAAACAGAGAAAGATTGAAGACTTGAAATTCAGTCTCCTGTCTAGAACAGAGGTAGAGATTGAGCAGACCTTTTCCTCAGAGGTGACAGGAGGCACACAAGCCTGAGTGCCACAACAGACCAGGAGCCACCTAATCATGAACCACTAAAGCCATGGGCAGACGCCAGTGCAAAAATTTACATAATAATATAAAGAACAACAAGGTAACTCCAGAAGAAAGTGGCGATCCTACAAATACAAGATCTGAACTGAGCAATGAAGAGGAAACAGAAGGAAGCAACACCAAAAATTCCTTTATGAGGATCATTGAAGCTCTCAAAGAAGATATGAAAAATTGCCTTAAAGAAATAGAAGAAAATACAAACAAAAAAAATGGAAGAGATGAACAAATCTATGAAAGAAAACCAAGAAAAAGTAAACCAAAAAATTAAAGAAACATGCCAGGAACTAAAAGCTGAAATAGAAGCAATAAAAAAGGCACAAAATGAGACAAAGATAGAGATAGAAAACCTGAAGAAAAAAGCTGGAACCACAGATACAAGCATAACAAACAGAGTTCAAGAGATGGAAGATAGAATCTCTGAAGTGGAAGACTCAGAAGCTCAAATAGATATCAGTCAAAGAAAATACTAAAACCAAAAAAGCCAGAACTCAAAATGTTCAGGAAATCTGGGACACCATGAAAAGACCTAATTTGAGAATAATAGGAATAGAAGAAGGAGAAGAATACCAGCTCAAAGGCACAGATAATGTTTTCAATAAAATCATAGAAGAAAACTTCCCTAACCTGAAGAAGGAAATGCCTATAAAGATACAAGAAGCTTACAGAACACCAAATAGATATGAC